>PVKC010007631.1:0-29306 GCA_004027635.1 Crocidura indochinensis
GATGTAAAATATTCAAAGTCATATGTGTACATCTTATGTCTTTTGAAATAGTTGGGGAATGTACAGTACAGAATTTGAAGAAGGGTAAATGGGGAGTACTGCATTAAAGGAGTGTGCGAAAGTGCAGAATACAGATGGAATTTCTACATACACAATACATACATTCAAAAATGGGATAAATTATTAATATGTACTGTGCGCGCGGGGGCTATCACCCCCACGCGGTTTTGAACATGTAAACTTATAAGTTCTTGAGAGAGACTGCCTATGTGAAATTGAGTAGCTAATCTAGAAAAAAATGTATAGGGGTGCCCCCCTGGGCCTGGTTAAGCAGGCCCCCCGCCGCATGGCAGGGACCTGCCGAGCCCCATGCTACTGAAACTCCCAGCTCCCAGAAAGGGAATAAATCTGTCGTGTTGCTGAAGGCTGGGAGTTCAGCATCCCCACCCAGACCCACCCAAAGAAGCCTGGTAGAGAATGGGGATAAGCCCAGGGTACCTTCGAGCCCCACCAAGTTCCCACCTCGGTGGCCTGGTGCTCAAGAATTTCTACAAGTAAATTCAGATCCTGACTTCAACTAGTCATTGGTCATGATTTCCCTTTAAATAGTTTCGCCTGTTCTCAGAACAGAAAGAAAAAACTAGAAGAATCCATACATTAGAACAAGGTGTTAAAATAAAAAATAAAAAAAATGAAAAAAAAAAGAAATATATTCAGAGAACTGGAAAGAGGTTTATTTTAAAGAACAAGACTAAATTAGTTAATGTTGAAAATAGAATTTGGAACCAAAGAGAATAGTAAGTCAATCCCATTTGCAGCATAATGATGAGTGATTCTAACTATGTTCTTTTTTTCTTTATAACAAAACTCTTTGAATGCCCCAGGAAACTAAGCACCCGTCTGTTATCCCAGGAGATTAGCCTATTGTGAAGTGTTCATTTCAAAATTTTGAATCATTTTTCTTTTTTTTTTTTTGACTTAAATTTTTTTATTTTTATTTTTTATTTTTTATTTTAACACCTTGATTACATACATAGTTGTGTTTGGGTTTCAGTCATGTATAGAACACCACCCATCACCAGTGCAACGTTCCCATCACCATTGTCCCAAATCTCCCTCCTCCCCAACCACCCCCGCCTGTACTCTGGACAGGCTCTCCATTTCCCTCATAGGTTCTCTGTTGTCTTTCTGTAAAATGAATAGTATCATTAATTATCACAAGTTTTTAAGATGATTATTCAGGTTATTTTCAGATCACATGATTAATATTATTTTTTAGACATTGATAATCAATTTCCTTCTGCTATTTTTTGTTTGTTTGTTTTGGTGCCACACACTCAGTGATGCTAAGGGAACTAATCCCTGCTCTGCCCTTAGAAACTGCTCCTGGTAGGCTCAGGGGATCATATAGGGTTTGTTTTGTTTTGTTTTGTTTTGGGAGGGGCTACACCCAGTGATACTCAGGGGTTAAACCTGACTACATGCTCAGAAATTGCTCCTGGCTTGGAGGACCATATGGGACTGCGGGGTTTGAACCCAGCTCTACCAAAGTGGATTACATATCTTTCACAGTAATATTTTAGGTACATGTTAACATTGGCTTTGGGTTTGGTGTTTAAGTCTGACCATTTTTAGTACTACTAAGTGATCATACAACTATTTGGTCTTGGTACCCTCCATTATTTCCCCCTCAATTTGAGGGGTGGAAAAAGATGGTTTAAGTTATGTGATTTGTTTGAAGAGAATAACAGCAATATAATTACTTTTAAATAGTTAATATTTTCTTAAATTTATTTTAGTTTCATTCACCTTTCATTTGTCACCTCTTCATTCACCTCTTCATTCATTCTTAATTCACCTATTCTTCATTCACCTTTTTGTTGTTGAATTGTATTTGTACTAAATCACTTTATTTTAAAGTTATATTTAAATTCTCCAATTTTATACATTTTGTGCTTTAATTTGATAATTTCTATTGTCATATTTGAAAATCCACTGATTCTGTTATACATGTTGTAACCTACATTTAAACCCAGTGATATAATAATCATTTCAGTTTTAATATTTTATTTAATTTTGGTGTGGGACTGTGCTGAGCAATGTTCAGAATTCCTCCTGGTTCTGCTCTCAGGTTGGGGGATGGGGGGGAGAGGGAAACAAATTGAATGCCAGGTATTGAACTTGGGATAGCTGCATGCAAGGTAAACACCCTTCCTGCAGTACTATCTCTCCTGCCCATGGTTAGTATTTTGTACTTTAAAGAATTCTACTAATTCTTTTTTATAATTTTCCCATCTTTTGTGATGCCTTATATTTTTAATTCATGTACATTCCTTTTAACAAGTTATTCAATAAATAATGGGCTTAGCTATGTTAATTTTATTTTCCCAAAAGTTATATTTTATTGATATTTGTTTTATCTGGTAATATTATCATATATTAGGCATTATGTAAAAGATTGTTGGAACTCCATATTTGTGTTTCTCTGAGGGAGGAGTGTGGAAATTTGTTCTATCTCAAGTACTGTATGACTCTCTATGCACCACTAAATATAAGCATGGATGTACTTAACCACTGCAGAACCTGAGCAGCATTGAACTACCATGTCCAAGCACTAAACTTGGTTCAAATACTGTTCTAATTTGAGTATTAAAGTTGTTAACTGCTATGCATTTTTCTTCCCGACATTTTTTCTCCTGTTTCTTATAAATTTTGATTAAATGTTTTGTAAAAAAGAGAATCATTTCAAGGGGGCAGATGGAGTGATAGTATAGCAGGCAGATAATGACATGATATGTCTACCTTGTCAATAGCAGACCTGAGTTGGATTTTCCAGAACCCCATGTGGTCCCCTTGAACCATGTTAGGAATGACCCTTCAACATAGAGCCAGAGGTAAGCCCTAAGCACTGCTGGGTGAGGCCCAAATGCAATATATAATATATATTTAAAATATGTATGTTTACATATAATATTTTTGAATCAAGTTGGATTCTGATAAAACTACAAAAGTTTTTGATTTATTGCTACTTTAAAAGGTAAGCTCTAATAGCTTCCCACTGTGAACCCCAAACAAAAATCAAATAAATAAAAATTCATGGTTTTTTTGAAAAATTTTATCTTTATTTTTGGAGGAGAAAGTTGCACTTGGTGATGTTAGATGTTGCCCTGAGTTACCTTTGCACTCAGAAATCACTGTCAGTTTTTAGAGAATCATATAGGATGTGGAAGATAGAATCCAAGTGGGTTGTGTGCAAGGCAACAATCCTATCAGCTAGCTGAAATATCTTTTAGGCCCCTTTTAGCAATACTTTTTTTTGCCAAATTTATTACTTCTAAAATTCTTAAAACTAGATTTCTAGAAGCACAAATCTCTTAGATATTAACAATTAAAATTTCCACATGATTTAAAGTATTTAAAATTCTACTTACACCCAGGTCAGCAAGAACAAGACCTAAAGTTATACTGACATTAGTTTCCCACTCAAAATGAGCATTTCCCAGGACCTTTATCTATCATTTGTTTCTCAAGTAGGGCCTTTAGAAAGAATAGTTGAAAGCAGGAGTAAAAGATTTAAATATTACCTATGAATCATAGCACTTACTTAGAAGACACTACATTGTCAAAGAGTACTTACTACCACTTCATTTTACAAATTACAAATCTAAGAGGTGGGATTTGTGTCTAAATCTTGATGCAAATTAACACCTTTTTTCCTGACACACAGGCCAGGTCGCTTGAACCTCACAATAAGAGAAGCATGGGGGCTTCATTTTAAATTCATAATTTTGGAAGGAGTTGGGCCACAACTGGCAATGCTCCAGAGACAATATGGATGTTGTGGATCAAACCCA
Organism: Crocidura indochinensis; assembly: GCA_004027635.1. Lineage (NCBI taxonomy): Eukaryota > Metazoa > Chordata > Mammalia > Eulipotyphla > Soricidae > Crocidura > Crocidura indochinensis. The sequence continues at coordinate 3,855 of PVKC010007631.1, forward strand.
GGTATTATCTCTGTATTATCTGCTATATTATCTCTGTCTCACTAGAGATGATGAGGCTGAGGCTTGAGGGTGGTAAAGATAACCTCAGTGCAATCTACAGAGTAGGGCATAATTACCCCAATATTATATTTTCCCTACTGCTACTTATTACATTTTTAATTTTCTTTCCTACAAATACCTTTATTATTTCTAAGTAGATTATTTTCTGATCTACTTTATAATCTTTAGAGATTATGATCTTTTAGCAATCATCAAAATTATTCTATGCATGCATTAATCCCTGTATGGATCAACTTAATTTCTGACACAGGCAAAGAGTCAATATCTCTGTATGCATAGACAGATGGAAAGGGATGTCTAATAACCTACCCCAATATGACTCTCTTTGATAATTTCATGACCATCATAATTATGGGACAAGAATAAGCCCTCGTAATTTTGTGTTATGTTGATAAACATACTGATATACATGGTATTAATATGTTATGTTGATATAACACACATAGCATGTGCTGTCAGAAAGTCAAATTTTTATTTATTTTTTTAATTTTTTTAATTTTTAATTTTCTTAACCTATGGCTTGATTTTCCACTCTGAATGGCAGCAAACTACTATGAATATATGTTATACTCTATATATATTGCACATACAAACTAAAGTTATGGTCCCATTTTTGAAGATTCAATGTTTCTTCTCTAATGGTAGAAGGTGATTTTCTATTTATAGTACCTATATTTTCATATTTACCATATGCCAATGGAAGTGAAATACCCTTATGCTTGACTATATGTTTAATATCCCATACTATATATTAAGTTCCTGAGAATAAAGAGAACATTTTACTATTTGTGTCTAGATTGATGATGATCTTTCACATATAGTGGCGACTAATGAAATATTGGTTATATAGAAATATAAACATTGATTAGAGCCTTTATATCACTCACAGTCTAAAGGTAAATGAAAAAGCATAAACTCATGAAGTGATTAGGGATTAAGATGATTTTCATTGAACAAATATCAAAATACATGTTACATTATCATTTAGAGTTTAGGAGTTCTACCAATAATTTGCTAATGAGAAAATTAAGACATAGCATTGGTTTTTCTCATTTGCATTAATAGCAAGTTGGATGTCTATGATATACGCAACATAGAATTTGTTACTACATCTACGTTAGTGAGATGGCCTTTACAAAAAATAAATTCCAATTACTTTAGAATATTTCCTCTTGATTAGTATCCAAATTCTGGATACTTTATGTTCATTTTATCTATGTGGATCTACCCACAGTTGAACAGTTATTTTGGTTTGATGGAAAACTGTACCCACCAGTGCTTTCCTTTACATTCTTGTATTTGGAACTGTTTGGACTAGTTTTAATTCCTAAAACCATTCTTACTCAGTCCTCACTCTTGACTTTTGTTAATGTGAGAGATAATTGTGACTTGTATCATTTTCTTGTGATCTCTGGACTCTTCCATCTGCTTCTCCTCATTGTTTTTAGCTTTTCAAATATATTCTGTCCTAGGACAATCATGTACTCATCTCTTAAAGAAGATTATTATTTCTATAACTTTGAAAAACTTTCTGCTTAGTTACTCATGAAAAAAATAACTTTCAAAATGTGAATCAATTCCTGTCAGTTCCTGCATTAAACTCTCTATTAACTTCTGTTTTTTATACTGAAAATCAAGCCCAAGTCATACTTGATCTGCCCCTATAATCACCCCTGGAAAAAATCCAATATTTTCCCATCATTCTGACTTACTTATTGAGCTTTTGAACATTGACATTTTTTGAGTTCTAAAGTATGTACATTTTATTGCAAATCTGTGGGACTGGTATTGACTATTCCCTTTACCCACAAAATTTTACACTGCCTGCCTGACAACATCGTACCAATGTATTCTTTCCTGTTACAACAACACCACCCCAAAAAAAAATCCAAAGATTCCCACATTACTTTTGTCTTATAATCAATTTTTTATTGTTTAGTCAATTTATAGTCAATTACATTTTGTTTTAGACTCATTATTCTCTCAAAGTATCTTGATTAGTTATAGAGATATTTACGTATAATAATATAAATAGATACTCTAAGTATATAATGACCTATTTCATCTTGTGGGGGGCACTGAGTACTACACTCAAGTGGTACTCAGGAATTCTGTTTGGCAACTATACATGGGACAAGTGCCCCTTACTGGTTGTACTATCTCTCTGGACCCTGGTCTAGTTTATCTTAATGGCCAAGGATTAAGAATGCATCTCTGTTGACTCTATTGTAACTAGATATTTATTTCTTCAAATATAGACAACTATTGAAAGGTTTTCCAAAATCTGATTACTTTTTTCTGAAATACTCTTCAGTAAAATTCTGACATAACAGATCTCATGCATATTTAATTTATGATGATTTATTTCATGCTATCTTCCTCAACAAAGTCAAGGATGGTAGACCAATTAATCAGCTCCTTATCAACTGAAATAAGCTACTTTTTATATTTATAATCAAATTCAATCAAATTCAAGAGTACTGTTTTTTTCAAGCTAAAGCGAAATCTTATTAAATCCTAACTGGTCTTCTTATAAAATCTTTCTTAATAGTGGAAAAGTAAAGGAACCCCACCCTTTTTATCTTTGGGGACGAAGGCACCACTCCATGAGCACCTCCAACTCACCAAATATTCTCTATTTAGTCCTCAACTGCAAACACTTTGTTATGCCAATGGAAAATGAGAATTAAGGATTTTAATAAAAGTGGGAGTGGATTTCAATAACTCTTTGGAAATGTTTATACAATAATCTTATATTTCACTGTGGAACATTTGTTGTAATAATAAATTATTCAAAACTTCCATTTTAATATCATTTATAAAGAATTTGTAACCAAAACTACATTTAAGTTCTGTAAAAACTAATATTAAACTAGAATATATAAACCATAATCAAAACTAACTGGATTAGCTGGCACAGTAATGTTATTTCATGATGGATTGACTGTTTCTACACACTAGAATCTCAACATTGTCAAAGCAAATAGATTTTCTTTTGCCTACATCTTTTTTTTTTTTTTTTTTGGTTTTTGGGCCACACCCAGTGACGCTCAGGGGTTACTCCTGGCTATTCGCTCAGAAGTTGCTCCTGGCAGGCACGGGGGACCATATGAGAACCAGGGGATCGAACCGTGGTCCATCCAAGGCTAGCGCGGTAAGGCAGGCACCTTACCTGCAGCGCCACCGCCCGGCCCCATTGCCTACATCTTAATAAAAAAAAAATCTATGACTCAAAACCTCTACTTAAAAAGTATCAGTTAAACAAACAGAATAAAATATAGTTTGTATTAGTCAACATGAATTAATTTTATATTAAACATATACTTTAAATATAGTTATTACTCTCTATAACAGAAAAAATATGGTGCAAGCTAAAGTAACTTGTCCTATGTCATACATATTTCAAAGCTGGGTTTCTAATCTAGGCAATCTGACTTCATAATTCTATAAGACTGTTAATTGCATTCAAAATTAGTAGATGAAATATATTGCATTACATTGTCTGGAAATGTCTTATAAGTATATAGTAGTACAATAAAAATAATGAAATATCACCCTAAAGTATAATGAAAAATATGTGTGTCACAGAAATGTGTGTCCTATAGAATTTTATTGGGCAATTTACACTTTTGTTTATTTATTATTATACTAAGCACCATGGTTACAAAATTGTTCCTAATTATATTTTAATCATACAATGCACATTGCATTTCACCTGTACATCTTTCCCAATGCCAGTGTTCCACATTTCCCTCCCACCTACCTCCCTTACCTAGTTATTGGACAAGCATTTTGGTTCTCTCTCTCTTTTGCTTTCTGAGATTGTGGTTTGCAGTGCTGTTAATCAAAGAGTTTCATGCATGTCACTTTATCCACTATCAGCACCCAGTTCTTGTCTAGAGCAATCATTTCCAACTATTGTCAGAGTAGAACTTTTTTCTACTCTAGTTAGAATAGAATAGGGTCTCATCTCTATTTGTTGCAAATTTCCTACCATGGACTGTTCTCCTGACCCTCATCTGTATTGTCTCTCGATATCATTGCCATACTACCTTTTACTTTTAATATCCCACACATGAGTAAGAATATATTATGTCTATTCCTCTCCTCTGACTCATTTCACTCAGAATATTAATCTTCATGTGCATCCATGTATAAGAAAATTTCATGACTTCATTTTTTCTAATAACTGCATAGTATTTCGTTGTGTAGATATACCATTTTTTGTCAGGCAACACGATTCTGGCTATTGTAAATTGTGCTGTTATGAACATAGGAGTCCAAAGGGCAGAAACACGGATGGCCAAAAGACACATGAAAAAATGGTCCACATAATTAATTATCAGGGAGATGCAAATAAAGACAACCAGATATCATCTCACACCACAGAACTGACACACATAACACACACAAAAAAAGAACAACTAGTTCTGTCTCAGATGTAGAAAGAAAAGGATTCTCATCCACTACTGGTGAGAATGCAGACTATTTCAGTCTTTTTGAAAAACAATATGAACATTCCTTGAAAAGCTAGAAATTGAGAACTCATATGATCCAGCAATACAACTCCTAGTATTATATTCTTGCAATACAAAAAAGAAATACAAAATATACTTTTATAAATATTTAAGAGGACAGAGTAATATGACAATGTGGAGGGTGCTTTACTTGCATGCGGTCCTCCCAGGTCCAATCCCTGGTATCCCATATACTACCTACCCTTCTACCCCCAAGCATCACAAGAAGTGATTTCTGAGGAGTAATTAGCGTGAACTCTGAGCATTGCCAGATGTGGCTCTCAAAAATACAAACCAAAAAAGAATTTAAAATCATGATGGATTGTCTGAGTGCTCTGAAAAGATGTCTTCAAGTTCAATAGCTATAAATGCGCAGGAGTAAAGACAAAGGATCATGGGAAATCACTGACTCCAACAGAAGTATTTCATAATAATATGTTTTAATTCCTTAATCTCATTATATTTAAAATAACCTTTCAGCTTTTCTATCCACAGGCGTTTGTGGATACGAAGGGTGGACAACCTAAGATGGCACCTTTGGACTCAGTCACACGAAATACCTACATACCCAGGTTGTGTTATGAAAATATCTCGTCAAAATTCTTTAACATACCCTTAATTTCTAGGTTATACCTTCTTTTAGGACCTGAAGTATGTGACCAGCCAGACCACCAAAGCAGCAACTGTGACCTACAGATTTATACTACAGGGCCTACTCATCGAACACTTTCAAGCAAACTAACATTCCTTTGCTCTTTTCTCCTCTCTCACTATTTCTTTTTTCTTCTTTTTCTTTGTAATCTTACTTTCTCTTTTCTCCTTTTCTGCCCCTTCCATATACTTTCCCCTTTTCCCCCTTTAGAAATCCAACTATCACTTCACCCTTCAATCCCATTCAGATTTCCCACCTTATTAAAACTCTTCACCCTCAGTTCTTAATCTATTAGGCATCAAGACTGACCTCCTACCCCAACAAACCAGTATCCAGCACCCAAGCAAAGGGACACCCACTCAACCCCACACCTCGTCCCTGGCAAGAAAAGACAACCAACACCTCTGCCGACTCATACTGTGTGGCCCTCCTTACCAACTCTTCCTAACGTGGACTGTTACTTGATACCAGGCTTAGCTCTAAAAGGTTTTCCAATACAAGAACTCTACTGAAGACCTCCCTGCCGCAAATCTTTTGCCAATCTCAAGAAGGTCAGGGTGTGTGATGAAAAGGGGCCTGGGAACAACAAGAAAATCTCAAAAGACAATGGGAAAACCATTATAAGTATAAGACCTGTATAACTCTACCTCTTTACCTGCTCTTCCCCAATTATAAGGTAGTCTCCTGCATCACTTTGTTTCTTTAATTACTTTTTTATTTCATTTTTTTAAAAATCTTTTTTTCTTTATATATATATATATATTTTTTCTTTTTTCCTTTTTGGGTATGTGACTTATTTCTGTTTTCTTTTCTTTCTACCCCCAAATGCACTGACAATATAATGTAGCACCTTTTCTTATTGCAAAGGCACACTAAAAAAAGGGAAAATGTTATGTATAAAAACAAGCTCTTATCTACGAGGGATAAGAACTCATACTTTTTTTTACTATACAGGGGCATCTCCCACCTTGAAAATATGTCATGTGGACCCAACTTTGACCCCAGGTGATTAGACACCGGCCATCCAGACTTATCACCCTTTGGTCTGTGCAAAAGCCAAGATCACGATCTACAGATGACTGGCTGATAGAGCCATGACCGGGCAGTATGTATCCTGGGACCAATAAAAAAAAACTAGTCTAGGATTTGATCTACGACCTGCACAACAACCATGATCTCTAATTCCAGAGGTATGGCTGAGACAAAAGCAACTGAATGGGTCTTCTGGAAACATAACGAAAATGCTATTCTAGGCTCCATCCTAGCATCAGCACAAGCACCAATCCTACCAACCACAGAAGACGGATTAAAATGACACTGAGTGAACAGAATTTCTAGAACCACAAAGAAAGACTTCATCATAAGTTCTATCCTTGACCTGTGCAGAGACAGAATCTCTAGATACAGAGACCTGATTTTACTACCCAGGGCGTAGCAGAAGTCTTCCTTACATCACAAAAGCACCGCGGGAGAGTAAATGAACTAGAAAGGAGTCTATAGTTAATCCCATGACAATATACTCCAAGGGGGAGAGAAACCCTGTATCTTTTAGGCCAAGGGAATTCCTTTTCAAATGACCCCAATGTTTACTGTGCCTATGCAGGAGGGGAAAAAAGACAAAAAGCACAAAATAATCTTTTCTTTTACTTATCTATCTAGTTTTTGTCGATTTCTTTGATTTGGTGTGGATATTGAACTTGTTGTCTCCATTTTTATTTATTTATTTATTTATTTATTTATTTTTCTTCTTTTCTCTTCTTCTGTTTTGTGCTCTGTCATGTTTTTTTATTTCAAGACCATGGCTATTATGTGGTGCCTATCTTTTTTGCTTTAGTGCTCACTGGATATTTTATTCGATACTTCTTTTTATACTGTTGTGGTGTTTCACCTTTTTCCTCTTTATCTCTTAAACTGAGGAGGAGAGCCTCTAGAAGGACTCTGCCCATTTTCGGCATATTTGATTTTTACCCCATTTTATTACTTTTTTCTTCTTCAAACAATACCACATCACTTGCACTCTCTAGTCCCGTCTCCCAATTAGAGGGGGATATAATGGAGGTACCATGACCAAACAGTTGTAAGATCACTAAGTAGTAAGTTAGGCACATAGGGGACCACTCATTCTAGCAGCCCTGGGGGTCAGGGTGGAGGATATGGGAGGCAGGACGGGAACAGACATGGAGGAAGGACAATTTGGTGATGGGAATTCCCCTGATTCAATGTTAATATGTACCTAAAATATTACTGTGAACGATAAGTAAGCTACTATGATTAAAATAAAAATTATAAAAAAATAATAACCCATGGGTTATGTTTAAGTAGACTCCATCACTTAAAAATACCCATTTGTAAAATATGTTCAATTCTTGTTATGCTTAGGTATCTACTTATATTCAATATGAAGAATTAGAGTTGCTTCACTTTATGGTTGTTGGAATTAATAAACTGAAGCTTTTAAGTACTCTAACAACTGACATGACAAAAATCCTCTATAAATTATGACCTAAAATTTCACTTTGAGATGCTCTTTTTGTCAGGCAGCTGCTAAAAATGACTCGCACTCCTCTAAGCTTTTTAAATAAAGCTTGTCACCAAGGACTACTCTGAGCAATTTCTAAATAATTCACATGGCTAGAGGCAAGCCCTGACACAGGTACAGGTACTCAGTGCTGCCTGCCTGATTTCAGTTAGTTTCTACTTAGTATTCTCGAGCTACCTACCAAAATAACCAGAATCAGGAGAAGGTCCTTTCAATCAATGATTCCCAGATAGTTTAATGGGAGCACATGGTCCCTGTAGGAGCTTGGAATAGAATCAAATGAGTCAAACTCTACACAACAGAAATGGTGAGCATCTGACTCCCAGAGGAAGCAGTTTACTTTCTTCTGGTCAAAATCTACAAACCTAATGGAAAAGGAAAATATGTCAGCAGCACCATTCTCACCAGTCTATTTCAGATCCAGGGCATGGGAGCCCTGGTATCAGGGAACTGGCCATCCTGTCAATAGTAAGGGTTCTAGCACTGTTGTGTAACAGGTCACCTAAGAGGACAAGTTAGGAAAGTCTCTGGTCTGGCTTGGGAACAATCACTAGGGCAAGACTGCAAGACAGTTTAGTAACTGAATCTGTCTGTGTCCTTAGCTTAGTTGTAAACAATGGAAATAGGTGCTATATTAATATTTATTCTACTTTATTTAAACAGAATTCGAGCTAAGGGGGTGAAATGACTCACACAGAAACTTTCCCACAAACCTGTATTTTGGTGTCCCAATTCTCTCAGTAGCAGTTGCTACCAGAAAACTATGATTTCCTCCTAATTAATAAAAGACTTGCCAATTCTGTGTAACCTTAATTCAAGAGACAAGAGGCCCCTTCATATGTCTCTTGAGAGTAATTATTCCTACTACAGCTCACCAATGATACAAGATGAATGTCCAAAAGGATGCATATTAGTTTCCTAGAGTACCACATAAATGGTTATAAACCATACAAAAAATATAACAAAATACCACATGATGGCTTAAAGCAAAGTACCACATGGATGGTTTAAAGCAATAGATATGTCTCCTCTTCTAATCCTAAAAGCAGAAGTCTGAAATGAAGGTGTTTATAGTGTAGGTTACTTTGGGGCTGGGATGAAGTGTGAAACATGCTTCATTTCTTGCCCCAAGCTTCTCTATTCAGCTTGGTTTCTCGGCACCATTAAATCCAAGTGGTACCTCTGTCTCCATGTGGCTTCTTCCCTATGGGCCTCCCATGTGAATCCATGTCTCCAAATCTCTCTGTCCTTAAAATACACTCCAGTTAATAAATTTTGAACACAATTTAGTATAACTTCATAAAATTGTAATAAATCTACACATATTCTATCTTCCAACAAATTTATAAAAACAACAGAAGTTAAGCTTTAAGCATGTCCTTTTTATAATTTCTTTATTAAAGCACTGTAGATACAAAAATGTTCATAATTGGGTTTCATTCAATAAATGTACATTACTTTCACTAATGTAAGTTTTATACAACTAATATTCCCCATTTTCCTCTTCCCATCTCCTGCCTATCTTTAGGATATGCATTTTATCTCTCTCTCACTATTTCTCTCTCACTGGTACCATAGTTATTGGTAAAGTTTTTAAATTCACAGATGAGTGAGACTATTCTGTGTATCTCTCTCCCTCTAACTCATTTCATTCAGCATAATAATGTACATGACCATTCATGTAAAGAAAAATTTCAAGACTTCATTTTCCCTAATAGCAGAATAATATTCCATTGTGTAGATATACCAGGATTTCTTTAGCCACTCATTTGTTGTTGGGTACTTGGATTGTTTACAGATTCTGGTCATTGTAGATAGTGCTGTGATGGACATAGGAGTAGTTTTTTATTGTTTTTGTGTTCATAGGCTATATCACTAGGGGTGGTATTGCTTGATCTTATGGGAGCTCATTTTCCAGCTTTTTGAGGAATATCCATATCGGTTTCAGAAAGCCTGGACTAGACATGATTCCCAGACAGAAGTAAATAGTAAATGAGATTTCCTTCTCCTCACATCTATGACAGCATTACTTGTTCTTGTTCTTTTTGATGTATGCAAGTCTGTGGCCTGAGACAATTCCTCATTTTTTAATTTGCATCACCCTTATAATTAGTGATGTGAACCATTTTTATATGCCTTTTGGACATCTGTATTTTTCTATGAAGAAATGTCTGCTTATTTCTTCTCAGTTTTTGATGGAATTTTTCTTTAAGTGCTGTCATTAACTTGTATATCTTATACATTAGATCCTTATTTTATAAATATTGGGTAAATAGTTTCTCCCATCCCATGGTTGGCCTTTGTATCCTAGTCACTATTTACTTTAAGTTGCAGAAGCATTTCAGATTAATATAGTTCCATTTGTATATTTCTGCTACCACTTGTTTGGACAATGGTGTTTCTTACTTGAAGAGGCTGTTAGTCTCAGTGCCATGGAGTAATTTGCTTATGTTTGCTTATATACACTTATAGTTTGGACATTACTCTTTCCTCCTTGAAGATGTCTTTTGTTGCAATATTATGGAGTGTTTTGTCTATGTCTTCTTTTATATATTTTAGTTTTGCATTAGCTTCTGATTATACCTTAGTTCTATATACCTACTATATACCTTAGTTTTGGATCTGATATAAAGGTATTTAATCATTTGATTTGACATTCCTACATGATGTTAGATATAGGTCTGAGTTTGCTTTTTTGCATATGATTGACCAGTTCTCCCAACATCATTTGTTGAAGAGGCTTCCATTTTCCACATCTTGCCCCTTTAACAAATTTAATTCATTGTATGTCTAGGGGTCATTCTCTGAATATTCTCATCTATTAAATTGATCTGAGGTATGTATTGATTCTCGTCTATGCTGTTTTAATGAGTAGTTTTTAATACAATTTAAAGGTGGGGAAAGTGATGCTTACCATTTTCTTTTTCCTAAGGGTCACTTTAGCCATTTGTGGGTGTTTATTATTCCAAATAAATTACAGGAGTGTTTGATCCAATTATTTGAAGAATGTCATGAGTATTCTTAGAAATATTGCATTAAATCTGTACAATGCTTTGAGTAATATTGCTATTTTAATAATGTTAATCATACAATTTATAAACCGAGTATGTGTCTCCATTTCCTTGTGTCATCTTTTAATTCGTGAAGCAGTGTTTTGTAGTTTTCTTTGTATAGGTCATTCACATTCTTAGTTAAGCTGATTCTAAGGTATTTTAGTTTCTGTAGACTATTATAAATGGGATTTTTTTAAATGTTTCTTCTCTATCATTATTTCTGTACAGGAAGGGAATTAATTTTGAGCACTAATTTTGTATCCTGCCACTTTGCTATAAGAATCTATTGTTTCTAGCTGCTTTTTGGTAGACTCTTTAGGGTTTTCTAAATATAATATCATGTCATCTGCAGTCAGTGAGAGCTTGACTTCTTTCTTTGCTATCTGGATGCCCTTGATATATTTTTCTTGCCTAATTGCAATGACAAGTACTTTCAGTACAATACTGAAGAGAGGGGGTAATCTTGTGCCAGATTTTATAGGAAAGGCTTTTAGTTTTTCTTCATTGAATATAATATTTGCCATAGACTTGTGATAAATGGCCTTGGCTCTATTGCGAAAAGTTCTTCTCAGTCCCAACTTGTTGAGATTATTTTTAACATAAAAGGGTAATGGACCTTATGAAATGTTTTCTCTGCATCTATTGACATGAATATATGATTTTTATTTTTCCTTTTGTTGATATGGTATATTATCTTGATTGTCTTGTATATGTTAAAATTACCAAATCCTTTTTTCTAAACATTCCTAAATTAAACTGATGTAATTCATTGCAAACTATTTATCTCTTTCCTATGTTCCTCTCAGAAATGAGCATTTCTTAAAAACTGTTTATCTATGATATGTTTGCATAATTTTGCGTGTGTTCATAAAAGCAAATTTATGACACAAAACCCACAAATTGTTTTAACTGACATACAAGTCAAATCTTGTTATTAAAAGTAATGTCTATAAACCAATTTTGTAGAGTAGTTTTTTGTTTTCAGGTTTCTGGTCCACAGATAGCTGTGCCCACAGGTTACCCCTGGTTCTGTACTCAGAAATCACTCCTGGCAGGCTTGGGGACCAAATGTGATGCCAGGGATCAATCTCAGATCAGCAATCTGCAAGGCAAATGCCATTCAGGCTGTGCTATCACTCTGCCCCCCCCTCCAAGTATCAGTGGCTAGATTATATCAGAACAAACTTACAATTTAGAAATTGTAACCATAATCTTTTGATAAAAACATTAGTGAATGATACTGAGTATTTTCCTTGAAATAATTTGTTTGCCATTTGTATTTTTTTTCAGAGTTTCATTTATAACAGAGAGAGGGCACAGAAGTAATAGGGTGCTTGACTTGAACATGGTCAACCTGGATTCAATCCATACCTTGAGAACTATCAGGAATTATCCCTGAACTTTGAACTAGAATTAATCTTTAAAGAACCACCTGGTATAGGTCAAAAACAAAACAAACAAAAAAACCCATATATAACATGGAAAACCAACATGGGGTTTTGGAGTAAATTTTATCTAAGCTCTATAAATAAAATCTTATTCTCACAGAAATGAAAAAATAATCTTCTGAAATGAAGGGTAAAAAAGCTACAAATTTGGGGAGTATTTCTCAAAGACAAAATATTTTGCTAATTACCATATGTTAATTATTTAAATCCATATAATTAGCCCCTTCCTAGGAAACCAGCATCTTTCTTCAGTGTATTTTACAAGTAAGAAAAACTTCCCTAAAGTCACATAGATTTCAGGTGGCAAATGTAGGATTAAAATCCTTTTTTGGGTGTGGGGGCAAAGCTCAAGTGCCTTATTTCAGCTATTCTGCAATATTAGCCTCCAAAGAACATGCACTACATGGTGTCCATTTAAGGAAAAGGCACACTTGTGTGTAAAATACCTCTTATGAAGTACTTCAGATCTTCTTATCTTCATCAGTCTCTGGCCACTTGTCTCAACTTCATTTCTTTCTCTTTTGGGGAATTGTTTGTTTTGGGGGGTCACACCCAGCAGCACTCAGGAGTTACTCTTGGCTCTTAAGTCAGAAATCGCTCCTGGCAGGCTCAGAGGACCATATGGGATGCTGGGATTCGAACCACTGACCTTCTGCATGCAAGGCAAATGCCTTACCTACAAGCTATCTCTCTGGTCCCACAACTTCATCTCTTTCTGGCTATTCTTTTCTTCCAATAGGCATAGCTTCAACGCACAACTCCGTGGTTTCTTTGGGTAGCTATAACTAAGTATTTACATATTATGTTAGATAATATGGGGAGTGATGGATGTTGCAGGGAGCAATGAGAGAATAAATGTTACATTGTCAAACTGATTTTTTGTGTGCCTGTGTTAAAATGTATATTGTTTTTTCTGTGGAAAAATGTGTGTGTAAGGGTGGAGGATGTTAAATTATTCCCCCTTAGAAAAAAACGTAAACTTTTCTTCTCAAGAAGTGTAAATCCTATGAAATCCCCAGTACTTGAATACCCAGAAATGTATTCATACCAAATGCATTTCCTTTTTTAGTTTTTTTTTTTGTTTTGTTGTTGTTGTTTTTTTTGGGGGGGGTCACATACGGCAGCGCTCGGGGTTACTCCTGCTCTATGCTCAGAAATCGCTCCTGGCAGGCTCGAGGACTCTATGGGATGCCTGGATTCAAACCACCGTCCTTCTGCATGCAAGGCAAATGCCCTACTCCTATGCTATCTCTCCAGCCCTTTAGTTGTTTTTTTTTATTCGTTTGATTTGGTTTGATTTTTGGTTTTGAATTTTGGTCCACACCTAGAAGTGCTCAGAAACTGCTCCTGGCTCTGAGCTCAGGAGTCATATTTAGCGGTGCTCAGGGACAATATGGTATGCCAGGGATAGAACCTGGATTTACCACATTCAAAGCATACCACTACTTGCTGTGCTATCACTCCAGCCCATTTTTAATTTAGTTTAGTTTGGTTTGAAGAGTACCCCTAGCAATACTCAGACTCATTCCTGGATCTTTGCTCAGGGATTACTCTTAAAAAGCTCAGAGGATCATGTTTTGTGGGGATCAAACACCACTCTACAGCATACAAAACAAGCACCCTGCCCACTGTACTATCTCTCTGATCCCTCATTTCATTTTCTTATCCATGCTTGTCTCTGTCTTATACTCCTTTAATCAGACACCTTAGAAATGAAGCACTTAACCAATCTCCTTATAGAGGCTGAAGCTGAGACAACTTCTATCACATTGTATTGAAGAATTATGCATTGGGGAAGTGTTTCTTTTAGCCTGTGTTGGAATGTGAGAAAAAAGAAGAAAATTGGGATAAAAGCTAAGTAAAGAATGGTGGGTTGTGATATATCTCCATCAAAACAATACTGGAATAAAGTATCTAAGTCAATCAACACTAGAATTGCCATGGCTTTGAAAATAAGGAGAGACACAAGGGCAAACAGACCAATTGAGAATGATTTGTCTTCCTTTTTCTGAGAGGCTTTTACTCTTGATCTACCTCCAGTTTCAGTAGAATTCCCTGTCCTGGGTGAGTCTATGGCTTGTTAAAGAATCTCCCAATGACAGGAAAAAAATATGTGTTCTAAAACCAACATCTGAAACTAAAATGGCCATTCAGTTGTACTGAAAGCCATGATTATTTCCCCAGAATTGAAATAGCCTGGGGAAGATGAGGCTCAGAGCCAGAGCTAAAAATGAGCAGGTGTGCCTCAGGAGATAGATGCCCAGTATCTTCTTCAGATGAACACAATGAACATGTGTTTCTTTTCTCCTCTATTCTAGGAAATGCACAAAGGCTAAAGGAAAGAAAAATAGTGATTTCAGAAATCCTTAGGAAACATGTTCTTTGGGTAAAATGTAAAGCTGCAACATGTCAAAATAACTTGGTCATTAATAAGTTTTCTGATGTAAAAACATCCTATAATTGTGGTATTTGTTAACTGATCCTACACTCAGTGCCTTTGATAGCATATGTAAATAAACCAGTTTCCATAATCATAATGACCTAAGTACTGAGCAATAGATAAGAAAAATGAACATTTTATAAAATTGTCATGCTTGGGGAAGAATAATTATTATGTATATGTTCAAACTCACAGTTATTTTCTGAATGAATACATTCAGGATTTAAAATTTGATAATGGACTATTTTTATATTAAGTTTCAGAAAATGCAGTTGTTTGGAAAACATGACAAATTCAGTGGGGGATTACTTTATGCATAAATCATAATCCTAACCTTTAATGAACTCTCAAATTGTTAGAAAATTGTGGTTATTAGCATCCTATAATGACTGTTAACATTATCAAGTTATTATGCTATTTTTTGCATATGTTACCTCATTTAAATTTCATAATAACCCATAAGGTAGGTGTAATTATTTCCAATTAATAAACATATTCTGAATGTTTAATAACTTTATCTAAGGCAGTGGTTCTCAAACTATGGCCCGCGGGCCACATATTGTATTTGTTCCTGTTTTGTTTCTTCACATCAAAATAAGATGTATGCAGTGTGCATAGGAATTTGTTCGTAATTTTTGTTTTTACTATAGACTGGCCCTCCAATGGTCTGAGAAACAGTGAACTGGGCCCCTGTTTAAAAAGTTTGAGGGGGGCCTGGGAGATAGCATGGAGGTAAGACGTTTGCCTTTCATGCAAAAGGTCATCGGTTCGAATCCCGGTGCCCCATAAGGTCCCCTGTGCCTGCCAGGAGCAATTTCTGAGCATGGAACCAGGAGTAACCCCTGAGCACTGCCGGGTGTGACCCCAAAACCAAAAATAAATAAATAAATAAATAAAAAGTTTGAGGACCCCTGATCTAAGTTAATTTAAAGTGATAAAATGAGGACTGTTTTAAACCCAAATGTCTCTGTCTATAGGATTGAAACTGCATATAATTCTGCTTTTTAATTTATCCTAGGACATCCATAAACACAGGAAATAGGATAGTAGTTTCTCCCATTATAAAATGAGGAAAGATCCTGAAAGTTTATGTGATACAATTTTTTACACATGGTAATAGAATAACTGTCACCTATGTTTTCTTCCTTTTTGGTTTGCTTATTTGATTGCTTGTTTGCTTGTCTTTTTCCAAATGAGTTTTGTTCATTTTTATTCAAATTCAGGGCTCTTTCTCCAATACCAAAATATTCACTGTAAACTTGAGACTCAGTTTCTGCATTCAATCTAGAATCTCCAACACCAAATAACTGCAATCTTGCATACTCTTTCGTTAGAAATTGCAAATAAAAAAAGAAAGAAATTGTCCTGAATCTTCCTAATGGAGTTGTACCAAAAGGATAGTAAAGAACCAGTCTTTCTCCTTAGCAAATCTCCTATTAGATTAGGCCCCTGCCCTCTGCCTACAGCAGATAGGCAGTAGGAAAATAATTTATGCAAAGCCGGCTCTCCGGGTCTATTTTCTAAAATGTTTGCACTTTAAACAAGAGTCCAGGATCTTTTATATATTCTGTTGGAAAGCAGAAACATAAAGATGCAAAACTCAGAAGTTAATTAGTATCATTGTTCATTCTTTTGAAAGAGAGAGTCCAGCTTCTTTGAAAGAGAATAAACCTGATTCCCTAGAAATTAAGTAATGGAATACTGGTATAGACTTGTCTATGTTAGAGTTCCTGGGTTTTTAGGTTCTTAAATTCAGTTGATTATTTGTACCACTTTTGGGGTTGTGTTTATTCAACCATTCTTTGAATTTTATGTATTGATAATTCCTCCTTATTTATTTTTGTTTTGTTTTGTTTTTTGGTTTTTGGGCCACACCCATTTGGCACTCAGGGGTTACTCCTGCTATGCACTCAGAAGTCGCTCCTGGCTTAGTGGACCATATATGACGCCAGGGGATCGAACTACAGTATGTCCTACGCTAGCTCTTGCAAGGCAGACACCTTACCTCTAGCACCACCTTCACGGCCCCAATAATTTCCTTTTTAAGGTGATAAAATAAATTCAAGTTTTGCTTTCTTATGAATAACTAAGGATAAAATACCTCATTATAATTAAGTACCCAATGTGAAAACAGATTAAAATATCGCTTAACAAGATACATCAATTTATTTCTGCCAGTTTATTTTATTGGAATTTATCTAAGTGACCAAACTGGAACCACATTTGCTTTCTGGATTCCATATTATTCATTCGATGGTGGCTTCATGTTCCATCTGTGAGTCTGCACCATTTCATAACCCCAGGACAATACTCCCTGTTTTCACACCAATCTACTAATGCTGCATTATCAGGGTTATCATTTATGTGGGAAGATGTCTTCTTTGGTTCTCTGATGTCATGTTATGTAACAAAAATGCTCTCATAGCTGTTGAGCCCAAACTATCAGTTTTGGGATGAGAAAGGTTCTCTCTTATAAAAGCCTAGTGAAAATGTTCTGTGGCTAGGCACTAGAGTAGGCACCTTTTATACCAATCTCCTCTAGATATAATCTTTTATTTTTAAGTTAAAAATGGATTTTATGTGGAGCTACTGAGGAAAGGGAAGAAGAGGATAAAAAAGAGAGTAAAGAGGAATGAGGTAAAGAGAGAGCATGGGCTTCTCCGAAGAGCTCTGGTAAATAGCCTAGCATGAAAGTATGAAAGTTCACATATCAAGAAGACGTGTTTGGGCACCCTTATAACCAGACAGCACATGTGTGTCTAGGTTTAATTTGAAATAAGGATTTGGAAGTACATGACTTACAGAGGGAAGGCAATATAGTTAGCTCCATTGATAAGGTTAGCTAGCTTCATTGACAAGATATCTTAGATGCCCATTCCAAACTTGGTGTATATTATGATAATTAAGTCTACCTTGATTCTGGTGACTAGGCAATGTCTCTGTTATTTATAGTAGGCTTAACACAACCTTTTTTGTATTCCTTAACAACCTAATAGAGGGAGGAAATGCTGCATTCATAGGTCCTTTAAGGATGTTGGTGGCTGGCAACTGTTCTTATCTTGAACACTGGACTAGTACTAGCAGACCAGTTCATGGAGTTTCTTATCTTTTTTCTACTTTCTTCCATGCAGCTATGTTACCGCTAGGCCTCTAGGCCATTTAATAAGAGTTAGCTCTCGATTTAGCTTTTATTCTTTTTTTTTTTTCTGTTTTTAGGGCCACCCCCGGTGATGCTCAGGGGCTAATCCTGGCTATGCACTCAGAAATTGCTCCTGGCTTGGGGGACCAAATGGGACTCCAGGGATCGAACCGCAGTCCGTTCTGGGTCAGTAGCTTGCATGGCAAATGCCCCACCACTGTGTCATCGCTCAGCTCCTTGATTTAGCTTTTATGCTAATCTTTGAACAAATTGGTCCAGCAACCTATCGAGCTCTCGAAATATGGGAGAGTGGCTTTGAACGAAGTTTCTACTACGCAGTTTCATTTCTCTCCACTTGGAATCTTAACTCTCAGATCTACCCAGGCTCAATATGCCCTCTTCAGATAGTTAACATATAGGATGTTGGGGGTTAAATCTCAATTAGCCTCAGGAAGGTAAGTGACTGTACATTGAACAGTCACTCTTGTCCCTGCTTTGGAGGCTTTTCCTTGATTGTTTTTACTGTTGCTGGGGACAGAAAAGGGTATCTCTTAGTGAGATTGCTGAGGTTCTTGGTACTAGTTTTTTGTGAGTGTTGTCACATGATCTATAAAATAAAGGACTGTAACACTAGAGACTTCTGGTGTTAATCTTATTCATTGTTGTTTGTTTTGCTTTATTAGTGTTTGGAGTAAAAATAAGAGCTGCAGGGTACAGGGTTTTTTTTTTATTAACTCATTATTAATAAGAGGTCTTAATTAACTAGTCCTTTTACTTTCTCTGTAACAGAGCCATTTTATAGGTTATTACAATTATTGATATTGATTATATTATATAGATCACAATTTTAAGTACATATTAAGAATTAATTAGATATGATAAAAAAGTCATGCTACTGTTTTAGTGAAAACAGGCATTGAATGGGGAGTAACTGACACTTTCCCCGGGAAGATGCATTTTTATTTTTTAGGTAAATTGAGAATAATACAGATCAGTAAAGACATCAGTATACAACACAGCTACACTTACAAAAAGAGATCTGACTGATCAGAAATAATTTACTGAATACAACAGTAACAGCAGAAAAATAAAGTTCTCCTGAAATGCTATTTCTTGGCAATCAGTATTTGCTTTCCCCTCTGCACAAAAATTGTTCCCTGTTAATTTAGGAGGAACTGGAAGGAAGCATAAAATACTATATATTCTATATTTATACTCCAAGTAAAGGACCTTCACATAAAAGCTAATGCTTTTGAAATAAAGACTACCTATCTGCACCTCTTTTATTGCCCACCCCTTGCAAACAGCACAGATGGGGAAAAGAGAAGCAGATGATTTAAACTGGTACATTACGTGGGCACAAACAAGTTAGGGAAAAACATCTTTGCATGGTGAGAAAAATTCCACTCCTTTCTTGGACAATTTCTGAAGTATTGGAAACCATAGCAACTAATATAAATGTTGCTAGTGCATTGTACATTCTTAGTCTGAAACAATAATAAAAAATCTTATTCTGTTAAAAATAAAATTTAAAAATAAACAAGACTTGGAAAACAGACTTACTTCAACAAGTTTCTAACTCCCTCTAATGAAAAATTCAGAAAACTGGGATCTTCAAACATAAAAGAACTTTTTAGATGTAGTTGATGCAACATGTGTACATGTATGTATGGATATGTGAATATAAAGTACATATTTACATGCACTTAAAATATAGCAATGCATGCAAAGTCATGAGTTACATAATCACTTTTCAGTGGACCACATGTAAGACAATACTCTCCAAATTTCTCTTGCTCAATGGTATCAAACTCTTTGTAATGTCATAGTGTCTTTTATCAGCTGTGACCTCACGTATCTTTATGCAATTTATATAAAGACATAATCACCTAAAATACACTTCTCAAAATCATGCCTGTCATAAAATGATTATGACTGTATAAAATTATATAAATAAGCATATAAATTTCACTTGATTTTATAAGAATATAATATAATGTGAGTCATATTATATATGGTACTTAAATATTATAGATGTCTAAAATACACATATAAACATAGTATTTTAAAATTATATTATTACAATTAATGGATTTATTATGTATTATCTAATATAAATTGTTATTAAAAACACCATATTTAAATAAGTTGGCACAGAAAATTGTTATAAGCAAATATGGTATATATTTTGGGATGGATACACTAGAAAGAACAGAAATGTACTTGTTAGTTGGTTGATTAAATTAAAACATAATGCCAAACATCACTAAGTGCAATGAAGGGAAAATACAGGATGACATGAATAAGTATGACAGGGCAGTTAAATTAGATTAGGATAGGAAAGTTGTTTAGAAAAATAAGACATCATTTTGGCAGCCTGAAAATATGTTGTATGTATTCCTTTGAATGTGTTGTAAAAATATTTTTTTCAGAAATATATATTCAATTACTGAAACTTAAGAGGAGAGACTGATCCCTAGCTGGCCTCTATTAGAAAAGGATCAATTATTTTTTTGTTGAAGAAGAAGAAAATGTATACCAGAGCTCTCTTGCAACATAAAATACATAAATGCTTGAAAAACATCTTTAGAATCAGTTGCCAGTGAAACAAGTTGATGCTGATTGAATCGATTTTTCTGAGAAGACTAACATAGTAGAAGGAGATGGGTACTAGAAAATTGAATTTTTTTTAGCACAATCCATTATGTTCATGGATTAGTCTTGGCTCTGCACACAGGGATCACTCACTCCAGACAGGGCTAGGGATCTGGGGATCATATATGGTGCCAGGTTAGCTTTGTACCAGGAAACTCCCTACTAGCTCTACTATCCCTCAGATACCCCTCAAAATGAATATTTTGTTATGAAAACTATAGTGTTTCCTTAGAAGCATTGAAAATTATTTATGAAACCCTGATCTATATTGTTCCCAAGATCCAAGGGCAAAAATTAAAATGGTTTAACATATTTTTTCTAATCTGGTTTGGTTTGTAAGAACAACTACAAACATGGATCAAATATTCAATCACATAATGATGTTATTAAACATAAGTTTTGATAACAAATAAAGTAACTAATTTGTCTGGGTCATCAAACATAGTTATGGCTGGAATACAACTTACGTATTTGGTATTTGACATTTAAATATTTAAAAAGAGCAAGTTCTGTTCTACTTTGGAAACTACAAACTTACCACTTGCTTGAGAAATAAAATAAAACTAAAACAGCAACTAAATATTACACTTGAGAAATTATCTTTCCATTATGTTGAGTTTTCCACATCCCAAAACAGCTAGTTTCTTACCTTTAATAAGTTTAAATTTGCTGTGCTCAGCATAATTGGGCACAGCTGCTTGCATTTTCTGCCACAGTGTGAAGAAAAATAAGTTATTATTAGAACTTGGTATAAAAACTTGCCATGTCAATGTAAATCTTAAGGTTCAATTGTTTATTGGTTATAAATTTTCCATTATAAGGGCACCTTGGTAGTCTCTTCACTAATAGAGGTCTAGAGAAAAATCTGAAAAGCTCCCAGTATAAAATCAGAAAACTAATTGGTTGACTCATCCATAGTGTCAGATCAACAGCACGGACTCCATACCTTATAAAATTGTGTTGTCCTTTGTGACTGATTGATAATGCATTTGAGTAAGGTGTTTGCCATGCTCAAGGGAATTCACGTTCTATCTACAAGACCCTAGATTGTCTCCCAATTACCACCAAAAGCGATCCCTGACTAGAGAGTCAGGAGTAAAACCTAAACATAGGCAGGTGTGGTCCATGAAAAACAATTGGGTTGTTCTCAAAAATAGTAACTGCAGGAAGCAATTTAGAAGACCTGAGAATGACAATCTGAAGTAAGAAGCCTTTATTAAAGCTTTTCTTTCATGATGAAAAAGGTTTGAAATCAGTATTAGTTGGATTTTTAAAAAAGACTCAATTTAGAATTCTAGTATGGATTTATCTGGCAAACATAGATCAGAGTCAGGAAAAATTATGGAATCAGAGAGAAAAGAAAAGGCTAATAGAGAAATCAATTATCAATGAACTAACACAATGGAGCATAACCTCATGGGAGAAAGTCTGAGATATTTTTGTTAAATGGCTCATGATTACCATACTCAAAAGCAAAGAGAGAAAGTGGATGTGTATAAATTCCTTGGAATTTCTGGAAATTTTTGAAAGTTCTTGAAATTCTACATGACTTTGGAGAAAGTACCCTGTCAAAATCGATGGTCTAGGGCATAGAAAATACACTAAGGGTTTAGAAAAATCTTATTGGAAATTTACATTGGAGTAGAAGCTATTATACTACATATCAAAACTATATACTACATATATGCTGAGAATATGGCTATTGAAAGGCAAATTGTGTATTATTGGTAATAATTTCTAAGAGTACTATGTTCATAGGGATCCTAATTCTTATAGGGAATAATTCTGTAACCCTATGAGTTATATTCCATGGGCAAATCAGAATAGAAAATAAGCATGTATATGAAATACTGAGCTCCATTAAGACTCAGCAAATGGGCTACTCCTGCGGGAGACTCTGCCCTGCTGCTCTCTGCTAAGAAAACTGAGGACTGAGGGGACTCTTTTCCTGTGCTTCTGTCTGCCCTGAATTCTTGGAGCTCTCCCTACAGAACAGAGCCCTGGGAAGCAAACCCAGAAAACATTGCAATCTGAATCTGCCAGCGAGCCAATGAGTGAGTAAGATCTGGCTGGCTGTAGAGCTTCCCAATTGGAGAGCTGATTGCTACTCCTGCGGGAGACTCCACCCTGCTGCACTCTGCTAAGAAAACTGAGGAGTGAGGGGATTCTTTTCCTGTGCTTCTGTCTTTCCTGAATTCTTGGAGCCCCAGAAGAGTGCTTCGCTTCGTGGCCGCGCACTCTTTCTAACCAATAAACCCATCACAACACGCAGGAAAAACATCACTACTAGAGCGACAACACAGAAAGCTCGTAGACAAGCATTATGCACCGAAAATGAAGATGATGACTTGGACGACCTTAAAAATCACAAACCTCTGCTTAACCTCTTGGATAAAGAACTTAAAATAGAAACATGGAATATGTTTGTAAAACTCCAAGAAAGCATAGATCGATCTGAACAGAACACAAAGACAGTACTCAGAAAACTTCAAACTGAAATAACAGGCCTGAAAAACATGGTAGCTCAACTGAAAACCTCAGTGGATGCCCTCGACAGCAGGGTAAGAGCAGCTGAGGAGAGAATCAGACTACTGAAAGATGAGATGCAGAAAAACTCAACACAGCAGAAGAAATGGGAAAAGAACCTTAGGACAAATGAGCAGGCAATGGAAAAAGTACTCAAGGAATGTGAACAGATGAAAATAGAAGTCTTTGATAAACCCCAAAGAAACAACATAAGAATCATTGGAGTCCCAGAGACCCAAGCAAGAGATCACCAGGAAGAATCAACTGTCAAAGACATCATCAAAGAGATACTACAAGAGTTAACGACTACATGCAATCAAATCCTGCATGCCTGAAGAGTACCAGCCAAGTACCCAAAGAAAAACACCCACAGACACATCATTGTTACAATGACAAATCCACAGATAGAGACAGAATACTGAATGCAGCAAGGTCAAAAAGGGAAATTACATTCAAAGGAGCATACCTAACACTTAAAGCAGACATGTCACAAGAAACTCCCAAGGCCAGAAGACAGTGGTGGGATATTGTGACAAAACTGAAAGAAATGAATGTCTCACTGAGAATACTGCACCCAGTCTGACTCACGTTCAGGTATGAGGGAAAAATACATAGCTTCATGGATAAACAACAGCTTAAAATCTTCAAAGATGATAACCCAGCCTTAAAGGAAAAACTGAGAGGTCTACTCTAAAACAAGAGAAAGCAAAAAAAACCAAAGGAAACATATCTACAAAGATGACATTAAATACTATGATAATCATCTCCCTCAATGTTAGTGGGCTAAATTCATCAATTAAAAGACACAGAGTGGCAAAGTGGATCAAAAAGATGATTCCAACGTTCTGCTGCCTACAAGAAACACATCTGAATAGTCAGAACAAACATAGACTCAAAATCAAAGGCTGGAGGAAAATCATCCAAGCAAACAATACCCTCAAAAAAGCTGGGGTGGCAATATTAATATCTGATGACGTCAACTTTATACTCAGAAAAGTGGTAAGAGACAAAGATAAACACTATGTTCTAATCAAGGGATATGTGCAACAGGAAGAAATCAGACTATTAAACATATATGCACCAAATGAGACCAGCAAATTATCTAATACAGTTACTGACAAATCTGAAAGAAGAAATCAATAATAACACAATAATTATGGGAGATCTCAACATGGCCCTATCAACACCTGATAGGTCAACCAGACTAAACCCCAAGAAAAACATACTAGTCCTAAAAAGAGTAATGGAAGAAAGAGGACTAGTACATGTATGCGACACTCTATCCCAAAAAACCTGGATACATATTCTTCTCCAATGTACATGGGTCATTCTTAAGGATAGACTACATGCTGACACATAAAACATACCTCCATAAAATCAAAAGGATAGAAATCTTGCAAGCCACCTTTGCCAACCACAAGGCAGTCAAATTAGATGTGAAATACAAAGCCACAGAGAAGAAAAACATTAACAACTGGAAATTAAACACCCTGCTACTGAACAACCAATGTGTCTGAGATAAAATCAAAATGAAAATTAAAACTTTCCTGGAAACAAATGATAATGAAGACACAACCCCCCAGAATCTATGGGACACAGCAAAAGCAGTCATGAGAGGAAAATTTATAGCTCTACAAGCACACATCAGGAAGGAAAAAGGGGCATAGCTGAATAACCTAATAAAACAGCTCAAAAATTAGAAAATGACCAACAAAAGGAACCAAAAATAGGGAGACAGAAGGAAATTACAAAGCTGAAAGCAGAACTCAATGAAGTGGAAAACCGAAAATCAATCCAAAAGATCAACAAAAGCAGAAGTTGGTTCTTTGAAAAAATAAACAAGATGGATAGGCCATAGCAAAACTCACAAAGAAAGAGAAAGAAATCTGACAACCCACATTAGAAATGAAAAGGGGAAATCACAACATACTGTAGAGATCCAAAGGGTATTCAGAGACTACGTTGAGAAACTTTATGCTATTAACCATGAGAACGTGCAAGAAAGTGAAAAATTCTTGGACACATATAACCTTCCACACTTAACTAAGGAGGAGGTAGATTACCTAAACTCCACCATCACCACTGAGGAGATTGAAAGTCAAACATCTGCCCAAAAAGAAAAGCCCAGGCCCAGATGGATTTCCTAATGAATTCTTTCAAACCTTTCAAGAGGAGCTACTACCAATCCTAGCCAGGTTGTTCCATGAAATAGAAAAAACTGGAATACTTCCAAACAGCTTCTATGAAGCCAACATCACCTTGATACCAAAACCAGACAGAAATGTTGCCAAAAAAGAAAATTACAGACCAATATCCCTGATGAATGCCGATACAAAGATCTTCAACAAAATCCTGGCAAATAGGATCCAATGCATCATCAAGAAGATCATACACTATGATCAAGTATGTTTCATTCCTGGAAT
>PVKC010007632.1:0-29280 GCA_004027635.1 Crocidura indochinensis
TCAGAAGACTTTCAACATTATAAAAAATATTGTACACATAGAATATGATCTCTAAGATCAGATTCTTACCAGATCTGGCCATGAAGACCCTCTGGCGTGGGGGCGTCTGGCCCCCCAGACTAATGGGAAGTCCTGGGGGGATCTTTGGCCAGCTGTCCAACCCAGTGCCCACCACATGCCAGTACAAGACCCAGAGAACTCCTGGCTCGTGGAGGCTCTGAGCACAGCCATGGCCTCTGCTGTATGTGAATGAATAGGGGAGGAGTTTACCTCCTCCCCAACCCACCCCCAGGGCCCAGCTTACCAGATCCGGCCATGAAGACCCTCTGGCGTGGGGTCGTCTGGCCCCCAGACTAATGGGAAGTCCGGGGGGATCTTTGGCCAGCTGTCCAACCCAGTGCCCACCACATGCCAGTCTACTCTCACTATTTCTATTTTTCTCACTCACCCCAACTTTTAAGTAAAGGCAGGCTTGTAATACTGTTATTGAAGTGGTTTCATGCATTTCACTTTATCTCATTTTAGCACTCAGTTCTTGTCCAGAGTGATCATTTCCAACTTCTCTTAGTGGTCCTTTTTCTTCCATAATTACACTTCTCCCTCTTTTTGGCAGGTTTCCTACCATGATCAGTCTTTTTGGCATTTGTTTCCATTGTCATTGTGTATTTAATGCATATTACTTCTTTTTTTAAACTTTTTTGTTTTGTTTTGGCCACACCCATTTGACACTCAGGGGTTACTCCTGGCCATGTGCTCAGAAATCCCCCCCTGGCATAGAGGGGCCATATGGGACACCCGGAAATTGAACTGAGATCTGTCCTAGGCTAGGGCTTGAAAGGCAAACGCCTTACCTTTAGCGCCATCTCTTTGGCCCCAACCATACTACATTTATAATATCTCACTAAAATACTGTATTTCTCTTCCTCAAACTCATTTCATTTAGTGTAATATTCTCCACATGTATAACATATAAGCAAATTTTATGACTTCATTTTTCCTAACAGCTTCGTAGTATTTCATTCTGCATGCATACTATAGTTTCTTTGGGCTGGGAGGTTAGGCCACACCTGTGGCTTTCCTGCTTCTTTTCTACGAGCTGGCTCTGAACAAGAAACCTCCAGGTCCCTGCACTCGGTAAGATGGCTCCACCTGGCCCACGTGGGGTCAATCAAGCTGGGCGATTGGGCACCCAGAGACTTTAAAAAGAACACCAGCCAGTTGCTCAGCCTTTCCTGCTTCTTCTCTACCGAGCCAGCTCCGAACAACAAGGAACCTTTCCAGGTCCCCCACCCAAAAAGAAATTAATCCTATGAGGCAGAAATTAATCCTATGAGGCTCAGGAAATTACATGGAATGCTGGGAATTATACCTGGGTCAGTCACCTGTCAGCTGCATGCAAGGCACATTCCCTACTATAGCCTCTTAATCCACTCATCTGATCTTGGTTTCTTGGGTTGTTTACAGATTCTGGCTATCATGAATAAAGTTGCAATGAACATAGGAGTACAGGTACCTTTTCAGAATTACATTTTGGGCACTTGGGAAATTTCAAAAATGGTATTGCTGGATCGCATTGAATCTCAATTTATATTGTTTTGGCAAATATACATATCGTTTAGCAAAAAAATTGGACCAGTCCATATTCCCATCAAGAGTGAATGAGAGTCCCTTTCTCCCAGCATTATGTATGCCAATCTCTGTGGTATGATATAATATTTCATTGATATAATATTTCATTGCTGTTTTGATTTGAACTTTCTGATTATTAGTGATACGGAATTTTTTTCATGTGTCTTTGGGCCACTTGTAGTTCTTTTTGATGAGGTTTCATCTCTCCTCCCAATCTTTTGATTGGGTTGGGTGCTTTTTTTCTTATAAATTTTAACCAGTGACGGGGCCCAGGAGATAGCATGGAGGTAAGACGTTTGCCTTTCATGCAAAAGGTCATCGGTTCGAATCCCGGTGCCCCATATGGTCCCCCGTGCCTGCCAGGAGCAATTTCTGAGCATGGAGCCAGGAATAACCCCTGAGCACTGCCGGGTGTGACCCAAAAACCAAAAACCATAAACCAAAAATAAAATTTCAACCAGTGACATAGATTTTTATCAAAATTCACAATTCCCTCTTTATCTCTCTCTCTCTCTCTCTCTCTCTCTCTCTCTCTATATATATATATATATATATATATATATATATATATATATATATCCTAATAGGTAGACTGTATTTCTGCACTGTCAGTTTTGTTTGTTTGCTTGTTTTATTTTGTTTTGTTTTATTTTGCTATTGCTCTGGCCACTGCATTGTCAGTTTTTTATTATCACTTTACTTAAGCACCGCAGATACAAAATGATTCATGTTTGAGTATCTGTCATAGAATGTATACCAGCCTTCACCAGTGTACTTTTTCCACCACCATATCCCCAGTTTTCCGCCATTGTCCCCTGACCCACCTGCCTCTGAACAGGCCTTTTACTTCTGTCTTTCATTTTTGATACTGTGATTTTCAGTATTGTTAATGAACGTGTACCATGGATGTAATTTTATCCTCTTTCAGCACACCATTTTCTGACCCGAGTAAACTGTTTCAATTATCATTGCCATAGAGGAACCTCCTCTACCCTACCTGTACTCACAGATTATTTACTATCATGGACTGGATCTCCTGGCCCTCCACTCTACTGTCTCTGTATATTATTACCATACACCTTTTATTTTTTCTAAATCCCCAAAATGAGTGAAATTATTCTATATATGCCCCATTCCCTATGGCACATCTCATTCAGCATAATAATTTGCATATCCATTCATGCATAAGTAAATTACATGACTTCATATTTACTTACAGCTGCATAGTATTTCATAGTGTAGATGCACCATGTTAGCCATTCATCTGTTCCCAGGAACTGGGCTGCTTTTAGATACAGGCTATTGAAAATAATGATAAAACAAATATAGGAATATAGAGGGCTTTTCAGCATGGTGTTTTTTTATTGGGGGGGAAAGAGTAGTTCATTTTATTTTTTTAATTTTTTTTATAATTTTTAAGCACCGTGGTTACAAACTTGTTCATAATTGGGTGTCAACCACAAAATGTATCTACATGTTTTTTGGAGTTCCTAGGATATATTTCTAGGAGTTGTGTTGCTGGATTATATGGACGCTAATTTTTAGTTTTTTTTAAATTATACATATAAACACTGTGGTTATAAACATGATTATAGTTGAGTTTCAGTCATAAAAAACACCCCACCTTCACCAGTGCAACATTCCTAGATTTTTGAGAAATATAATATTTCACTAAAAGGCTAGACCAATCTATAGTCCTATCAGCAGTAAATGAGATTCCCTTTATCCCCACAATAATAACCACCAGCACTGGTTATTATTGTTCTTTGTGATGTATACCAATCTCTGTGGTATGAGATAATACGTTATAGTTGTTTTACTTTGCACCTCTCTGATGATTAGTGGTGTGGAGCATTCCATGTGCTTTTTATCAATCTATATTTATTCCTCTATGGGTATGTTTGTTTATTTCTTCTTCCAAATTTTGGATATATATATATATATATATATATATATATATATATATATATATATGTATGTATATATTATACTTGCTAGGTCCTATCAGTACTTTGTATATCTTAGATATTAATCCCTTATCTAGCAGGTCTCTCCCATTCTGTGGATATTCTTTGTATCCTAGTCACTGTTTCCTTTGAAGTGAAGAACTTTCTCAGTTTAATGTAGTCTGTTTGTTTTCCTTGGCCTCCAACTGCTTGTACAGTGTTGGTTCATCCTTGACAATACTTTAGTTTTTTCAGTGTCATTGAGTGTTCTGCCTGCATTTTCCTTACCCTATATTAATGAAGAAAAGAACTAGCCTAAAGAAACATCAGAATTAAAGAGAAAGCTGTATGCTATGAAATAAACTATGAATTTCACTGCAGCTATTAGCTCTTACATGGCAGGAAATTGTTGAGTTGGTTCCTGTTTTGAGCAATAAATAATGCCAAGGAATTTATACCAATGACTGCGTTTCCTAGACCACAGGAATTGTCGAGGCATTAAAATTTTGAAGAGAGGTTTTTTTTCATATCAATTTACCTGCCAAATTTCTATTCATAATTTTCAGGGGTAAATGGAATAAGAACACTTTCTCAACAAGATGTATTTTAAGATACATGGATATCTTTGTAGAGGGTCCTTTGTCATGCCTTTCCTCTTACTAGCCCTCGGGCTTTTAGATACAAAGGCCAAAGTTAGTTATTATCTATTGGTGATTCACAAAATGTGATCCCTAAATTAACTTTGTTAAAACCATAGGAAACTATGAGAAATTTAAATTTCTCAGTTTGAATCCTAGATCTATTACATCTTTAGCACTGAAGGAGTGATCCAATAATCTGTTTTAACATGGATTCCAAGTAATTCTGAATCACAGTGTCTCAAAAGTCATTGTTGAAAACTTGTCCAAAGCTCATTTTGCTGTACTGAGGACTTTACAATAAACACAGAAGACTGGCATTCAACTTTTGCATAAAAATTCTTTATTTCTCACTCAAATCCAGTGTTCAAATTTGCTCTATTTATCCAGAAATTTTAACAGATTCTCTGTCCTTCATTTTTCATAAATCCTGTTTATTTAATAAGTGAATTCTTCTTATTATTATAGGTCAACTCTGATACACTTTAATTATATTGATATAATACAGATACTTATCTATGCTCTATGGAGGAAAAATGTAGAAATGATCCTATTGTAAAATATATAGGTAATTGATTTAATTAGACATATATAAAAGAGTACCTAGGGGCCGGGCGGTGGCGCTGGAGATAAGGTGCCTGCGTTAACCAAGGACGGACCATGGTTCGATCCCCCGGTTCCCCATATGGTCCCCTGTGCCTGCCAGGAGCAACTTCTGAGCAAATAGCCAGGAGTAACCCCTGAGCGTCACCGGGTGTGGCCCAAAAACCAAAAACCAAAAAATAAAAAAGAATTAAAAAATAAAAATAAAAAAAAATAAAAGGGTACCTAGATTAAAGTAGAATTAAAGAGAAATGGGTAGAAAATATAGTCCAATATAAATTGGAACTAATCCGTTTGCTTGATAACAAGGGATGAGTTTACAATTAGGATGGTTCTGAATTGGAAAATGTATGAACCATTTACGGGAAATTTTCTGCTAGTGCTGAGGAGGTTTAGACTCCTTTAACAATGATTAAGGATTGAAGCACACGATGAGGATCATATCTGATGATGTAACCTCAAGAGAGTAATGGGGCTTGTACAGAGATGGCTGTCTCTGAAATACTAATGAAAATAGTATTGCCAATGGTGAAAGTGAAAGCAAAGGTATGTCTGCACAGAGGAAAAAATGGGGTAAGAAATGCTAAAAGTTGTATCAAGTAGAATTCACTGTTCTAGCTTCTTTATTAATTTTTCCAATTTTTGGTACCTGCATAAATGCGAGAAACCCCTCTATGTGGAGGGAAGTAGATGATACTAAAAATCTAGCAGAAAAAGATGAATGCTACAAGAAATACATGAATGCATTAGTACAAAATGAGGAAAAATTATTCATAATATAAAAAGAATTTACATATGCATTGTATGCCAGGAAACGTGTATTACTGGGCCAGGGACCACGTTGTGTTTCTAATGTCTCTTTCTAGAGCAAACATACCTTTCCTCTCTCACACTCTCCTAAAATATGGGCCATGTCTTGATAGTGTCTGACAATTGTTGTAGTATAAGTTTCATTGTGTCAAGCTGATGTTACCATAGAAACATATATAGAATTCATTTTTCTGGGTCTCATAGAGGATATTTCTAACAGTTTGTCAGGAATGTTCTTTGGGGAAAGTTATTTCACTCTGGATAAAAAATAACATTATAAACAAAATTTTATCCTGGGACAGTGATGTTATAATATTCTTGTTTGTTTCTTTCTTCCCTTCTTCATTATGACTGACTCTGTATCTGCATCTTAGTGTGCCCTAAACACACATCTCACTGAGACTTACTAGTCTCTAGTCTTCATCTAATTCTGGTCCTGTGTAGTCTACTACAAACATACACTAAGAAAATATCTAAAAAGGGAGAATGAAGAAGGGGTACCTGCATATCATTTTATCTTCTTTCAGCACCCAATTGTCCAGAGTGATCAATTTCAACTATCATTGTCATAGTGGCACTTTTTCTACCATAACTGCACTGCTTCACTTTTTTGTGGCAAGCTTCCTACCAAGGACTGATCCTCCTAACCCTCATCTCTAATGTCTATGAATACTATTGCCATACTCTAATTTTTTTCTTATACCCTACAAATGAATGAGATTATTCTCCCTCTGACTCATTTAACTCAACATAATACATTCCAGATTGATAATTAACAATAGTGCAAATCACAGTGTTTAAAAGGAAACAAAGGAAAAGAGAAAGATGGAGAGAGAAAGAAATAAAACATCTTTTGAGAGGCAGGCCAAGGAAAGGATGTGAGGGAAACTGGAGACATTGGTGGTAGAAAATGGTGATTGGTGAAGGATGGTGTATATTATATGACTAAAATTTAATCATGAATTATGTAACTATGGTGTTTAAATAAACTAATTTAAGTAAAAGGAAGAATGAGAAAATGTGGGAAAAATAGAATCATTGAAGCAATTTATTGCATCAAATCAAGTTGAACGCAGATAAAGTTTTTCATTGTGCTCTTGAAAATTTTTGAGGCTTTGGGTTAAGTTTTAATGTGTTAATATAAAACTCAGGGAATGCTTGAATTTTGTTCAAGTTCATAGTTCTTGGTCATGATTGTGATTTGAAAATAACTGGATTTTAGAAGCACAGGCATGTTCAAAAGGAGTTAATCAAAATTTAGTAGTGGCAAATGAAAGGCTGTCATTATTAATCCCAAATTAAATTAGGTTTGGGATTATAACGTTATGAGTATACATTGAAAGTCAGCAGTTTTTCTAAACCAATTTTTTTAATTCTACACCTCTTCCTTCCCATGGATCATCATTAACATTCCACATTTTGTAGTCTCTGAGTATTACCATGCAATAATAATTCGGAGCCTTCTTTATTTTAGGTAACATTTGTTGTTTCTATTGTGGCATAATCAGAGCTATAGTAAGTGCTGGGATTCTTGCCAACTTGTTTATTTAGTGCTTGGAGTTCATTTAAGTTTACTGTTCATTTCAATGCCTAATATGCAGCTGCTAAAAGATGTGGAGGATCTATATAAAGATGAGTAATACCCTTGGCAGGAATGCACAGATGAATAAAAAATTTTTCTTTGTATTTTTAATAGGCCTTTTGGTTGATTTCTTTAGGTTACCAGTTTATTATTTTACAACACTAACAAACTTGACCAATTCTAAATCTACAGAGTAGTAAGACTTGCTTTACTTGGATCATTTTCTTGGATCATTCCATTCATATAATTTGATATGGGACATGTTTATTTGAGGACAAGTATCAGCATGTATGTCAAGAAGAAAAACTTTTCTCTAATTTTTATTCTAACAGAATTATTTATCAAGTTATTTTCATAATACAGTAACTTCTAGTATTAATTGTTTAAACATAAATCTCACCACCGGTATGACCTTCCCTTCACCAGTCTACCCAGTCTGCATTGTAGACCTCCATGCAGGTACAAACAAATCAAATTCATATTATTTGTTACAACACAAAGGCAATTGGACTTATCAAAATTTAGATAAATACAGATCACATTGAAATTATTATTATATATAGCTAAGATGTTAAGAATATACTGGGCCATGGTTGGTGTTAGTTGATCCTTCTGTATTACTGTTTAGCTCACTGAGGTTGGTAGCTTTCTATGTAATTTTTCTTTCCTTTTTTTTCTTTTGGTTTTTGGACCATACCCAGTGACACTCAGGGGTTACTCCTGGCTATGTGCTCAGAAATCCTTCCTGGCTTGGGGGCCAATATGGAATGCTGGGGGATCGAACCACTGTCTGTCCTAGGTTAGGGAAAGCAAGGAAAAGCCCTACAGTTTGTACCATCGCTCCAGCCCCAACTATTATGTAATTTTTCTATCAAATTTCATGTTATACTACTGGGATACCACTACTAGGAGATAAAGAGGTATTGTGTCACCACCAGTCCCAAGATTTATAGTTCTAAAACAAAGTTGGTGGCATGATAAGGTTAAGTTGCAGAGCTGGGCCCTTAATGCTGGAGAGTGTATGGTATGGCATTGGGCAGTTGTAGTTTATGTAGAAAGGGGAATCTGTTCCCCATACCCTTTCTGAAAATGCCACAAAGGCATCAGTTATGACTCAAATACCTGAGAAGAATTGTTGGCCATTATTATTAAGAACTTTTAAGGGTGATACTACTCTGGGTCTGTTGAATTCCATGCATTTGGGACAGGTAGAGATTTGTAAGTGTTCCAATGTGGTGCAGTCATTGCTCCTACTCAGCTTATGAAAACTACACTCGAGACTCTCCTGAACTGTGCTGAAGGGGAATTGGTCCCTACCACACAATTTTTGGGGGAGTTATCGTGCTCAGATTGAGAAGAAGTTATGAGCATCTCAGAATGAAGAAATGAAGTTTCTATTGATATTCAGTTTTAGGCTATGGCTTTTGTTTTGTTTTGCTTTTGGCCACACCTGAAGTGTTTTTCAGAGATTATTCCTGACTCTGCAATAAGGATTTACTCCTGTTGGGTGTTGAGAATACCATATAGTGTTGGGAATTGAATCTTGGTCAGCCATATGAAAGAGAAAACCCTAATTGGGGCTGTGTTGGGTTACACCTTATTTTACCTAAAACAGTTTATCCCTCATTTCTTTGTATCTGTTTGTTTACAACTTGATTTCACCCAAAACCAAGATTATTTTACTTGTAAACCTGGGTGGGTTTACTGCCCTACCCAGAGGTGATCTTTGCAGGCAGCAAGCACCATACTAGGTAGAAGACTGCTAGACTATATGTGTTTTACCCTCAGCCTGGTCTGGATTATTTCTTGTGAGACCTTGATTCAGACTCGTTCACCTGGAGCTGGAGATACAGTGCATGGGGTGATTTTACAGGGCTGAACCAATAGCACAGTAGGTAAAGCATTTGCCTTTTAGGCAGCTGATCTGGGTTTGATCCCTGGCATCCCATATGGTTCTCTGAGCTTGCCAGAAGCAATTTCTGAGAACAGAGCCAGGAGTAGTTACCCCCAAGTGCTATGGGTGAGGCCACAAAACCAAAATAAGAATGAAAAAAAAAGAAAAATATGTTCTATTCAATTTACCATCTCTCTGGTCACATATATTCTGTCTTTTGACACAGAAAAGACTTTCCAAAGAAGACAGATTGAGGAAGGATATTAATTCAAGAAAAAATGTATTCTGTAGATAAAGATAAGGAGAGAGAGAGAAAGAGAGATGAAATGTCAAAATGTAAAAAAAATCTTGTGCTGAAGAAGTACACAAATCCCCATTAGTAGTGCTCTGAATACCTCATTAAGATAAATATATACCTTTTTCCTAGCTACTTTGACCTGGTGCTTCTCTGTGTAGAAAAGGGTTTAGCTTCCATAGTTTTGTAAAGAAAAAAGGATTTTAAGCTCTATTATTTTAAAGCCTCATCAAGGCCTTTGTTCCTGCTGAATTGTCTCTTAATGGGATACGATTACTGGGTCATTTAAAGTTGGAGAATATAGAGAGACAATGCTATATTCTAGAGAGAGAGGGCACTGCACACTATCTCTCTCACCCCTCAGTGTTGAGGAGATAAAAGGAATACTGTGAAATACAAGGAAGCATAGCATGTGTTAGGGCTGGTTGTGTCTTAGTTTGTTCTTTTGCAAGCCTTCAATGACTGTTGCAGGATAGGAAAGTTGTTTTTCAGATCATTTATTGGTTTTATGAGGTTTCTGAAATTCTTTACCATGAGACCCCCCTCTTTTGTAAAAAAGACATCCTGATGATACAGTTTCATATCATAATTTAGGAAAATAAAGTTTTACCTATAGGTTTGAGATGCCATAGTGCCAAAGCTGTGTTTTCAATGTTCAATAATTTAAACTACCTATGAATATGTGTACCAAACATCTTTTGTACATACTAATGCGATAAATTCTAGATTCATAGCTAGACCATGATCTTCACAACACTAGACATATAATATAAAAAGACATGAAAATGGGTATGTTTGCTTGCAGAGCTATCTTTGAGGAGAAATAATGAGTGTGGTAGTTTTAAAACTAGTCACCATTTTATTTCTTTGGTCATATTCACATAAAAAGTGGCCATTAAGAACAATGTCACTGTTCTGGTAGATTGTTTCAACCAATAATTTAAGAGAAAAAGCAGTTTTTGTGATTTTTGAGAGTAAATCTGGAGGGCCACAATTTATGTCTCATTTTCTAAAACATTTACTTTGGGAGACTTGAATGTAGTAATTCCAACTACTCTTAGGCTTCCATGATGGAAAGATTAAATTTAAGTCTTTGTTTAAAACAACTTCTATAAATAGGTAAGAACAAATCTCCAGATGATATAAGTTTAACCACTCGATTCAGACTCTGGGTCCCCAGATATTTGGAGGCAAAACCAAACCATCAATGTCCTATCCAAGGCAATTTTCTGTTTGAGGTTGTTATTCTATTCCACAGAATCTTAGAAAATAAAAGAGTGATCTTAATAAAATCAGCCTGTTATGGTGGCAGGATGGAAGTCATGGAGTTGTGGCATGGAATGTACTCTGAAAATATTGATGGAGAGAGGTCTCCACTAATGGTGAGACTGGCCTTGACACATTATAAGTATAAAATCCGACTATGACGAGCTTTATATACCACAATATTTATAATAAAATATTAAAAAGAGTGGTCTTATGCAACTAAGTTAGGGTAGGTTATTATGCAGTTGCAACTGTACCAATAATTCACTAAGTTGGAAATAATATGAAATCAAAGCTATGGAATGCATAATTATTTTATTCATTGGGTAGAATAAGATAAAATAATATATTTCCAGTTACTTGCACTGTAGGTGGAATGAATAAACGTTTTAATTTTGGTTAACCCTATATTCATTTATAGGTAATCATCTGTTACTTAGAGAAAGTATTCTCCAGGAAATTTTCAGCCGGAACTAATTATAAAGACAATATGTGGTCAGTTGGCTTATTCCTAGTAGAACTATATATTGATTAACATTATCATCTCATTGAAAATCATCATCCTGTTCTGGTTCTGTACCCTTCACTTATATAGTTGATACATTAGTGTTCTTGCAAAAAAAGAAGAAAAGCTGTTTTGTAAAGCAGGTACAGATTGGCTATGAGGTTGCAGAAATTATGTATACAACTGTAATGCAGTAAAAATATTTCCTATTAGTAGTTGACAATTTAATATTAAACATACTTTGGCATCTAAGTCTAGGTTCAGAGATACAAAAGAAAACAGAACATCAGAGTTGCATATAAAACTTGGAGCTCAGTCCATGCAGGGCTGGTATTTAAGATGTGCAGATTGTTGTTTTGTTACTGATTTCAGAATTTTATGTTGGAGTAGATAGCCAAAATATGCTATTAACAAAGGAAGGGCTGGGGATTTATAGAGTTGTGGAAGATTGACCAGGCCCCTCTGGAATGTAGATACAGATAGGGAAATTTCCTAGTATAAAGCACCCCTGGGTATGAAATATCAAAGTTACAGAATGCCCCAAAATAAGTTCAATACCAAAAGTACATCCTGAGATTATTATTTATGAGTGGGTCTCTCCTATATGAAAGATAAGACTGTTGGTCCCAAAACTTTCCTACTCAGGAATAAATACACAGAGAAGAAATTACAGGATGGCCTAAAATTGTGAACAAAGGAAAATGACTACCACCCCCTTCTGCAAGCCTGCAATTCAGTGCAATTCAGTGGGGGAATCACTAAGAAAGGTCCTGTTTGTTCTAACCTTTCTTATTAAATTCTGTACTTATTCAGCTTCAGGTGTCCTGAGTGAATTATGTCAGTTCAGTTACAAGGACACACTACAGTCACCTCTCCTAGTAATATTTCTACCAGTAAAAGGCTGAGGATAGTATCAATGATATTAGCTGGAGCTAGAAGTTACTGCTTGAAGTTAGAGCCATAGGTGCTGTTATTAGAAATAGGTAGATATCTCTCATCTACCCTCCTTTGACTCTGTAGTTTCTGCCTCCCTTTGGTCAAAGCTAATAGAAAGAAAATTGGAAAGGTCTGGTGGGAACTGATCTTATGAACTCTCAGCTTTAGGATCACAGAATAAGTGAGAGAAGGTCTTAACACAAAGGGAGAGTCATTACCTATATACCTAGTTATAAAGCCAAATTCTTAGACGCTTCAAAAAAAATCCTTCAAAATATTACTGACATTAACTGGAGCTCTCCTTTTTGGATGAAAATTAAGAGAATATGATCCCAAACCAACTTAAGGCAAAAGAAAAAGTTGAATCCTAAAGTGAGGAGTCGAAAAATGGCTAGGTATAGGGATTAATATTAACATTTCTCATGTATTCGGATTTGCTTTGCTTTTGCATACTTAAATGGTATCTCTTAATATAGTGATAAGACTTTTCACAGTAGCTTCAGTATAGTCAACTCTACAACTATAAAAATAACATTAAGTTAAGATATGTCCTCTTACTTTCAGTTACTTTATTTAACTTTTTTTTTTTAGTTTTGCTTCTAATTTGTCATGATTGTGCATGGTTCAGCTACAACATCTGACTTGGGTTCATGGAATGACAATAA
This sequence comes from Crocidura indochinensis, assembly GCA_004027635.1. Classification (NCBI taxonomy): domain Eukaryota; kingdom Metazoa; phylum Chordata; class Mammalia; order Eulipotyphla; family Soricidae; genus Crocidura; species Crocidura indochinensis. Next base: position 12,770 of record PVKC010007632.1, read on the forward strand.
TATCTCCAGGGATTAATTTACTTTCATGCCAAGGCATCAGATAAGTGAGGAAAATAAAACATATAAATAACATGAGGATGAAAATTTATTGATGATGATCCCTATCAACTATCCTTTTTTTTGCTAATATGAACTCCCTGTATCTGAGACCCCTATGAAGAACCTTGTAAACACAAAGTTAGATGATCATATACATGAACACATTCCTGGCTCTGTGCTCAGAAATTGCTCCAGCAGGCTAAAGAATGAGATAGGATATGGAATGCCGGGGATTGAAACCAGGTTAGCCATATGCAAGGCAAATGTTCTACCCACTATGCTATCACTATGGCCCATAGTCCATTTTTATTAGTTGCATAAACCTACTGAGTATCATTATTAACCTACTTCCGACTTTCTAACTATATCTAAGCCCATTTCCTCCCATACATGGCAACTATCTACTCTTCTCAAGGATATATTATTTTAGTAAAACAGTTCTGAGTATGAGAAGGCTTTTCTAGATTGATTTCCTTTCTAGAATGGTTCTGAGCTCCTTCCAACTTCTGTGTGTTTCCAAGATACTATCCATCCTGTTTCCCTGCAGTTGGGGAGTTCCCTCTGGCTAAGAATTACTTTTTTTGTAAATCATCCTTTCCAAATGTTTTCTCTACAATCACTGTGATAAACTGACAGATGGATATATGATCTTCAGGATATGTAATGAAGATTTATTTCCCAAACAGTTAGAATATGCCAAGGTTATAATACAAGAGAAAAAATAATGAGCACACTGCAAATTACAAATTTAACACAAAATATCAATATTTAGGTTTGATTTTCCCTCCAATTTAGATAGATAAAAGATATAATTGCCCATCCAGAACTTATACCATTATAATTGTCTTTCTGAGTACTAATTTTTAAGAGACCAAAATTATTTTCTTGTGTTCTAGTAATACTATTTTATTTTTAGGATAGCATTTAAAAATGTTAACTCAGAATGTTTTTGGCCATTTAAATATTAAATAAATGTCCCTTAGAAAGTTGCCAGTACTTCAATTGAGAATTCAATTTTAAAAAGGCCACACCTACAAGATTAGAAATATATACAGACTAAAATCATATCCAGTCTATACCTGATCATAGACAATGAAATTCTGGCAACAGAAATATTTATCATATCAACATGTATCATACTAAAGTGAAAAATGGATATGTCATAGAAACCTCCATTTCTAGAATATGGCCCAAACTATTATTCACAATGGTAACGACTTTGCTGCTTGGTTTCTAAAAGGTTCCATTTTCTTACTAATACTGAAGTTTTTTCCCCTCTTCATATCCTGTTGCTTTGTCATTTGCTTATATGTCGAATCCACAATATATTGTTTCAAAAAAGAAAAAACTGCAGAAAGAATGGCGAAGCTCTCTCCTCTCTCCCTGCTATTTCTCCCATTCTACCTCCTCTCTGCGGGTCGAATCCAGGACGTATTCTTTCAAAACAGAAAAAGCTGTGCAAAGAATGGATGAGCTTTCTCTTCTCTCTATTTCTTCCATTTACCTCCTCTCTCACATACACATATGGGGGCAATTTCTGTGTGTTCAGGGCTTACTCCTGGTAAAACAGGGTTGTGGGGGATATATATGGTATCAGAATTGAACCCAGATCAGTGCACACCACCTATAATATTTCTCTGGCCTAACACACACATGCACACACTTTTAAAAAGTATACAAACTAATACCACAAAAATAATTGGCAACTCTCTGAAATTTATATGTAAGTTGCAATACCAGTGCTCTATGGCCAACAATTTTTGCTGAATGCTCTGATGGATGAATTGGCTCTACACCCAGAGTGAACAGTGCAAGCAAATCATAAAAAATAAAATGTACTAAACCACCAACTGACATTATGGAAATAAGATACTAGCTCTCCAAAAACCACAGTGTATCAATTAGCAGGATCTGAGTACTTGGCAGAGAGAACTCTTAGTTCTGGAATCAGAACATTACATGTTTTATGCAGTCATATAATATTACCCATTGTATGAAAGAAAGCAAACACCTGCATATTGTATTGGGAAAACTCAAATTACAATGTTAAAGTTTGCATTAACTCAATTTCGATCATTCATCAAGTTTAGTGGACACAAAGACGGCTATAATTACCCAATTGATTGGTCAGTTTGCTCTTCTCTGCACAGCTCTTTGTAGAAAATTTCAAGGACACAACTTTTCCATTTTTCATCATTCATTTTAATTTTGATTGCCTAATAATTTCAAAGTTGACTGAATAGAATGGCTAAATATTGGTAGTATCCCAGGGCAGCAAGCAGCTGTAGGCCTAGCATTTGAATTATTGTTTTTTAGGAGTTGAGAAACGAGAAGGCAGTTTGCATTAACTATATCAATAGCCTACCTGGTCTTTTCCCAGAGTTCTAGTATTTGTTTTGTTTTTATTCAATGTGTTGTCTTTTATAATTTATATTACATATGTAAGTAAAAACAACTGGTGATTGTCTTCACATTTTGATTTACTTGTTAAGCATATGTAAATTGAGATTATTATAAATTCTAGACATATTGTCTCAAAAGATACAACTTTGCATTTGTAATAGCAGAATGTTTCTTAGAGTATATCTCACAACTTTTTATCCAATAATTTGAAGTCGAGTAATTAGATTGAGCCCATATTAATAATTTATTTATGCATACAGGAGTAAAATTTTCTCATAAAGCAATAGTTACTATTTTTTTTTTTTTGGTTTTTGGGTCACACCCGGCAGTGCTCAGGGGTTACTCCTGACTCCATGCTCAGAAATTGCTCCTGGCAGGCACGGGGGACCATATGGGGCACCGGGATTCGAACCGATGACCTTTTGCATGAAAGGTAAACGCCTTACCTCCATGCTATTTCCCGGGTCCCAATAGTTACTATTTTATGAGCTTTTCAGAAATTTAGAAATGTTATTGATGATAATATTAACTTTCTATTTTTAATTTTTAGGAGTCTACATTTTCAATGGATGTTTCACCAATTCACATTTACAACAGGGTAAAAAAAGGTTTTCTTTTATCTTTCTCCTTTCTTAATGGAGATAAAAGTAGTAAACATAATTTTCTATGTTTTAAAGTGCTTTTTCATACTTTTTCCAAAATAAAATCTCAAAGCACACTCACTACTAAAGTACTACCCTTTACTACTGACTTTTGATGCCTTCCTAACTTTTATATCCCCTTTACTGTCTCACTATGACAACTTTATTTCAGAGATAATATAAATAAAAGTTAGTTCTTAATTATTTTTCTATTGTCTTGCTTTGTTTAAAAGATCTTTTTTAAACAACAGTTTTGTCAACACTTTTTATTTCCAGGGTTTTTGATAGAGGCCATTCTAACAGATATAAACTGATATCTCAGTATGATTTTGATTTGCACTTCTGCTTGTAAAAGTGAGCTTGAACATATTTTTTTAAATGTGCTTTTGGACCATCTGCATGTATTTTATGGAAAAAGTTAATTTAGATATTTTACAACTTTTTTATTTTGTTTTGTATGTGAAGTACACCTGGTGACTAGGGCTACTTCTTGTCATAGTCCAAGGGATTCACCCAAGGCCTCATGTGTGCAACCACGCAATTCATCTATTATGTTTTCAGTTTTTTCTTTTTATTAATAATTTTTATTTTGACCAAAGTGGATTACAAATCATTCACAGTAGTATTTCAGGTACATAGTGACATTGAATCAGGGGCATTCCCACCACCAATGTTGTCCTCCCTCCACCCCTGTTCCCAGTATGCATCCCATATCGCCCCTTCTTTGCCCCCTGGGCTGCTAATATAAGTGATCCTTCTGTGTCTAGCTGTTTTTTTTTTAATGTTTTGACTGAGTTTTTGGATTAGTTTGTTTGTTTGATTATCTTATTGTGATGTATCTATATTTATTCATATAACCACCCCTTAATTAAACACGTTACACAGTTATCGTATTCCAATTTATAGATTGCCTCTTTGGTTTTGTATTCACTTCTTTGGCTATATAGATGCTTTGTAACTTGGTAGAATTTTTTATTTTAATATTTTAAATTTTACTTTCTTCTTTAATTTAAGTACTATGGTTACAAAATTGTTCATTTGGGGGTTTCTGTCATACATGTACACCATCCTTCACAAGTACACCTTTCTCATCAGTGATATCCCCCATTTCCCTCCATCCCCTCAATCTGTCTCAATGGCAGGTAATTTGCTTCTCTCTCTCTTCACCTTTATCTCTCCCACCTCTTTTTTTTGGCACTGTGTTCTGCACTATTGTCAATGGAGCTGCTTTGTGTGTCACTTTCTCCCTTCTCAGCACTGTGTTCTTGTCCAGAAAAATCCTTTCCAACTATCACTTTCCTTACAGACCCTTTTCTATTCTAAATGCTCTCATTGCTCTTTGTGGTGAATGAACTTCCTACACTGGGCTAGCCTTCCTGAATTCTATTGTCTCTGGATATTGTTACCATACTATCTAATATTTTTCTGATTTTCCCAAAATGAGTGAGATTATTCTATGTCTATGCCTATTCCTTTTCCTCTGGCTAATATTATTCAGCATGATAGTCTCCACATCCATCTATGTATAAGCAAATTTTATGACTTCATTTTTCCTTGATAGATAAATTGACATACTACATTCATAAAAATATTTTTAATAATTAAAAAAGATATCAGCCCATGTTTAATGCGCTGGTATTTGCAGTAACTGAAATCTATAAACAGCCCAAGTTCCAAATGTACTCAATAGAATTCTTCTCAACAATATGAAAAGATAAAATTTTGCTATTTGTTGCAATGTGATAGAATTAAATAGGGCTTTCCTAAGCAAAATATTCAAAAGATAAAAGACCATACTTTATGGTCTCATTTATATATAGTTATATAAAGAAGCAAAGCAAGAGATAGGTGGAGCGAACCTACAAATCCTCCGGTATCCGAACTAAATTTACCAAAAATAGAAGAGGAAGAGGGAATAAATAATGTAGTATGTCAATTTATCTATTGCAGTGAGATAATAATACACAGGTGGATGTCATGTCAATGTACATACATTCTTAAGAAATGCTAGAGTGAGCCCCTAAAGTATAGAGTATTATAAATTATTTTATCACCTCAATAAAAATTAGTGAATAAAATTAAACAAAAAAAAGAGTGACTAAGACTGAACTGGACTCAGTCTGCTTTTTCTTCATCGCCAGAATGTTTACATTACATTTATCTTTTGAATGATTAACTAAATTGCTTCCACCATGATGTTATGTGTTTTTTTTGTTTTGTTTTGTTTTGCTTTGTTTCATTTAATTTGTTTTGGGGAACCATCTATGGAGATGCTTAAGAGTCACTCCTGGCTCTGCACTGAGGAATGGCTTTTGGCTGTGCTCAGGGTACCATCTGGGATGCTGGGAATCAAGCCTTCAATAGGCATAAAAAGCAAGCACCTTTACTGTTGTAGAATTTTCTGACCCCACGTGTCTTTTGATTGAATTTAGAAAATCCATGCTGAGATAATTATAGTGGATATTTAATTTTAGTCATTGTAAATTTGTCTTTCTTGTTGGTTTTTGTTGTTGCTGTTGTTGTTTTTACTTTTTTTTGTCAGTTTCTATATGCTTTTCACATGATGTCTTCTGGTGATTTGATTTCTTCAGTTTTCCTTCTAAATGCCTCTTTTCCAATTTTTAGTTTTATCATGAATATATTTATCCTACACATGAAATTTGTAAGATTTATATTATAGCACCCAGAAGAGAATGCCAGGCAAAGAGAAAAAAGCTGGGGCCCGGGAGATAGCATGGAGGTAAGGAGTTTGCCTTTCATGCAAAAGGTCATCGGTTCGAATCCCAGTGCCCCATATGGTCCCCCGTGCCTGCCAGGAGCAATTTCTGAGCATGGATCCAGGAGTAACTCCTGAGCACTGCCGGGTGTGACCCAAAAACAAAAAAACAAAACAAAAAAAAAAAAGAGAAAAAAGCTACTTAGAAATATCTAGACAAGGACAAACTTCGTTCTAGAGATAAATAAAAATCAGTAGGGCTAGAAAATAGTGTATAACAAATAAGAAAGTTGTAGAAAATTATCTCAGAAAATTATGTAGGAATCAAATCTTATGAGGCCCTATACCTTACAATAAAGAACTCAGATTTTATTCTTAGAAACTGGAAAGTAACACATGTTTTTTAAATAGTGCCTGACACTATTGAATCATGCTTTGATAGCTGCCATGTGGAGAGAAACGTGTAGGGTATACTTGGTGAACCAATAAGAAATGATAAGCAACATTGGAAATATTATTTTACACAATTTGCCTTTTGTAAGATTTACTAGAATTTAATAAAAGATCTTATAGGAGAAAAAATTTTTGTGTTTTTTTATTTAAATCCAAGTTATCATTACTTCCACTCAACCATTTTTTTTCATTTTCACATCATAAAAGTTTATTCTTCTTTCTGATTATTTTAAATCTTTTACAACATATAAACCAGTCTTTTCTCCCAGATGTATGAAAATAGGCAATAATCAAATTTAGCCTGAAGTCTAATTTACAGAGCTTCAGCAAAAAAAGTTTAGTGTTTATTAATGCTTGCCCCTTCCTTTGGTATAAAATGTTTATACTTAGTCCCTTCTCTTTGAAAGCAAACAGTCAGCTCTCATTCTCAGTGTGGTTGTCAGACCATGAGTGAAACTGAGTCTTTTAGTTCCTCTGTAGTATAATGATAATCCAGGATTTCTGTTATGATAAGAGAATTAAACAAGATGAATACTTAAGTGCTTAAGTATTTGTAGAATAGCAGATCTTTGTAAAATGACTGTAATTCAGGTATACAGGTACAATATATAGGCAAAATTCCTTTTGTGGGTCCTTTCAGTGAAGATAAATAAGATACAATATAAATGTGGAATTGTTTTACCAACCAATTAATGCTATTGAATTATAATAACCTCCGATTTTATGATCCAAAAGTGTATTTATTTTATATTTTCTTTTTTGTTGTTTTTGTTTTGTGACTAAACCTGGTGATGCTCAGGAGTACTCCTGGCTATGCACTCAGAAATTGCCCCTGGTTTGGGGGATCATATGGAATCAGGGGATCAAATTGAGGTCCATCTTGGGTAGCCGTGTGCAAAGCAAATGGCCTATTACTGTGCTATTGCTCTACCCCTATATTTTCTTTTTTTATTGAGATACAATTGACATATATTCCTTTGCAAGTTCAAGGCAGAAATAATGATGTTTTGGCCCATATATTTTGTGAGATAATAAGCACAGTCTTTTGGCTAATATTTAGTGCTTTAATAAATTCTACTAAAATAATACAAGGACAATATTAAAAATTTCCTTGTGATGTGAACACAGGATTTATTCTATTAATGATTTTACTTCTTATATAGTAATTACCCAATGAAATCATTCAACACTTATAAGAGTCAGCAAAAAAATGGTATGACTAAATGTAAAAGAGAAATATATTGAATTCATCTTTAACTTTGATTTATCAGTTGCTTATATTCAAGTGAGTCAACCTATACATTTGCAAGCCATTAGCTTTCTCTCCTGCATCAATTTATATTGCTATTGAAGAAAAATTGTCTCTCATTTAACAGATAATATAATACAACTTAGTATTAACTTAGTATTAACCATTCTGTTCTTTGGAAACTAACACAGGTATTACTGACCTCAATTAAAGGCATTAAGTTAGTTCCCAGAGATTTTAGGTAAGACTTGGTTTCCTTACTCATTTTGTGTTTTTTTGTTTGTTTGTTTGTTTTGGGGCCATACCCAGTGATGCACAGGAGTTACTCCTGGTTATGAGCTCAGAAATCATTCAGAAATGTCTAGGGGGACCATAAGGGATGCCAGAGATTGAATCATGTCTACCCCAGGTCAGCCACATGCAAGGCAAATGATTTACCACTGTGCCATGACTCCGACCCCTTGGATTGTTGGTAGAACTCAGGGTTTTGCTACTATAGGTTTGGGCTCCTCTTTCTTGCTGGCTTTGTTTGAGAAAACAAACAAACTTTGAGAGAAAACTTCTTGTTTTTAATAATATATTTATTTAAGCACCATGATTACAACTATATTTGTAGTTGGGTTTTAGTTATAGAAAATAACATTCTCCTTCAACAGTTTAACCTTCCCACCACCAATACCCCCAACATACACCCCATCCCCTGCCTGTCTTTGAGACAGCCTATTTCTCTCACTTCTTTTTCTTCCTGTGGTATGCTTTTTTCCACTTCAAAAGTAAGCCCAGCCTTCTCACATTGGAATTCTTAGTTTTCTCTTCCTTTTCCTTTACCATTTTAAGAATAGCGTTTTGACATAAGTTTTGCCTAGATGCCCAGATATTTCTCAAAGGTCTTACCTTATTACATCTCTGAAGTTCAACTTGCCATATTTGACACAGCAACACGTTGTAGGGATTGGATTTAGATGGAGTGGGGTGTGGAAAGTAGAGGACATGACTTGTTTTTTATATTTCTGGACCAAGAGCAAAGCAAACTGAAAATAAATCAGACTTGTTGACTTTATTACAAGTGACTTGAATGCTCCCATGGAATGGAGAAAACATAGCAAATGAATTGTAGCATGTAATAGATTAAGATATTTAGAAGACGGTAGAAAAAAATAAAAAACTTTTTAGTATGTAGTTACAGGTCTTGCTAAATACAGTTTAAATTGTTCTTTATAGAATTTTTGACAGATTGGTAAATTACAACCTACACAACCATAATTAGTTTTGTCATATCTCCAATTTACCCAGATTGCCTGAGTTTCTTTCCTTTCACAGCTTCTAGTCTCTCGGCTTGGTTTCTCTTCAAAGAAAATTGAGACAAAACTCGAAATCTATCTTGCTCTCTCCTGGTCACTTGTGTCTTGTTCTCACTATTTCTCCTACCCTAACCCTCCCTGTTTTTCTGCTTTCATTCATGCATTGCTTTTTTGGCTAAATTCATAAAACCCCATACAAATTGGTTATGCTACGCTTATATTAAAACATGGTTTGATAATGCAGAGCAATATCATGAAGTAATAATGAGAGAATAATTGGAGAATATAAGTTTAGTAGCATTTACAATTCAAAATCCAAAAGCAGTCTTACAGATATGCTATTAAATAAAAGTGGATTTAAAAAGGAAAAGAATGGAGGGGCTATAAAGCTGACTGAGAGAGTAATTTTAGAAGAATATTTCTCAAAGCTCACTGTATAGTAGAAACTTTATAAAATTACTGTTATTTGATTCCCAGCTGCAGAGATTATAAATTAATTCATCCAAGAAATTTTTATATTTCCAACAGATTCCAATATTGTGTAAGGGTCAAGAGCATTGTCCAGAATAACCTGACTCTAAATGACAATAATAAAACCATGTAATCAGGCATTGAAGCAAAGGGCTCTGGAGAGTAGGGAAAGAGCAGCAGAACTGAATATGATTCCAAATTATAAATATCAGCTGACAGACTCTTTTGTTTTTCCTGTACTCCACTTTCTTACCTGTGCACTGAGATGAACACTGGATTTCATAACTTTTTAAAGAATTAAAATTATTTTTAATTTCTCAATTCAGCTTTCAATAGGTACACAATTTTGGGAGCATTTATACAAAGATAAGCAAACTGTACGTACTACAGTAAAAATGAAACCTTATTCTTCCTGCTTTTACTCCTCTCATGGATCCAGATTGTGTTCCCATTGGCAAGAAATTCTTTGTAAATGCCACCGTAGTCTGTGGCATCTGAGGCTATTTCATCCCAAAGTCTACTTAAAAATCTCTTCATTGTGCTATTTCTTCTTATTCTGGTTGTAAGTGCAAAGAGCTACTATGCCATCCTTTACCGATATGATTATTAATGGTACTTGCACAGTCTCTCTTATGGCTCCTGCTGTAAGTCATGATATCTAGGCTAAAAGAGCCATTTCTTTAGAGAAGTATTTGGGATCACAACTGTTAATTCTCAGAGCTTATTACTGCCTCTGCACTGAGGGATCATTTCTGATAGGGTTGGAGACAATATGTGATGCCATTAACTGAGCCCAAGATGGCCATATGAAGGGCAAATATTACCCTACCTGCTTGTGGTCCCAAATTTCTCTTCTTAAACTTTTTCTTATATGGAAATTACCTTACAAGTATTTAATATTCTATTTCCAGGAGGAGTTACAGGGCCATCTGACTAAAGATAGTTGACAGTGAATCCTGGGAAATGTGGCAGAGTCCTATACTTCTTTGTTTTCTAAGTAATTGTCGAGTAGCATCTGACAGCAGCAAACTTTGTAAAATAGAGTAGAGAAATAAACTGATGAAGATTTCACATGGGTAAGGCTTGGTTTTTTGACTCCCCATAGTTTCTTAGCAGTACAAATTTCATGAGAGTGAATTGAGCATACCAATACTTTAATCTGGTATTTCTTTGCTTTTTTCAATGGAACTTTCTTTCTCAAATTCCCCGTGCTTTGCACAATGAAGCAATGAAGACTGTAATTTCCAATAGCTTTGATTATAGCGACTTTTGAATTCTAGCCCTAATTTACAACACTTTATATTACATAGATTGCATTATATTATATTACATAGATTAATTTAGTACATCAGTTTCTCTTAGCTACAATTTTACTTCAATAATTCCTAATAATTACTTTATTTAAGCACCATGGTTACAAAATTGTTCATGATTGACTTTCAGTCATAGGATGTATACCACCCTTCACCAGCAAACATTTCCTGATCAAACTGTCCCTACTTTTCCTCCCATACTTTCAGGCTTGCCTCTGAGGCAGGCATTTTACTTCTCTCTTTCTCTTTCTCTTTTTTCCTTTTTGACAATGTGACTCACACTATTATTAATGAAGGGGTACAAGGTTAGTCTCTATATACACTTTCAACACTCAGTTCTTTTCCAGAATGATAAGTTCCAAATATTATTGACATAGTGGACTCTTCTCTACTCTAACTTTACTTACCACTCTTTGTGGAAAGCTTCTGGTCCTCTTGGCTCTAGTTGCTATTGTTTTTGGATATTATCCTTCTGTCTTTTATTTTTTTTAGATACAAGAAATGAGATTATTCTATGTATATCCTTCTCCTCTGACTCATTTCACTAAACAGATATCATCCATATATAAGCAAATTTAATAACTTTATTTTTCCTAACAGCTATGTAGTATTCCTTTGTAGAATGTAGTATTCCATTGTGTACCAAAGTTTCTTAGACACTCATCAGTTCTCCGGTACATGGATTGATTGATTCCAGATTCAGACTATTATAACAAGCTGTGATGAACATAGGAATATAGCGGGGTTTTGGTATGTTGTTTTGGGTTTCTAGGGTATATTCCTAGAACTGGTCTGGCTAGATCACGCAGAAATTCAATTTCTAGTTTTCTGAGGAATATTCATATTGTTTTCCCAAAAGGCTGGATCAGTCAACCTTCCAACCAGCAGTGAAAGTTCCTTTTTCCCACATCTGTGCCAGCATTGATTGTTCCTGTTCTTTGTGATGTGTGCCAGTCTCTATAGTGTGTTTTGATTTGCATTGCCCTGATGATTAGTGATGAAGAGCATTTTTTCATGTATCTTTAGGAATAATATTCTTTAATGAGAATATGTCAGTCCACTTCTCCTCTTTATTGAATGGGGTTATATGTTTCTTCTTGCTAAATGTATCAGTGTCTTTATATCTTTGATATTAACTTCTTATCAAATGGGTATTGGGTGAAGTATTTTTCCCATTCTGGGGTAGTCTTTGTATTCTAATTACCATTTTCCTTGATGTGCAGAAACTTCTCTTTTTAATGTAGCAGTATTTGTTAATCTTTGCTTTCACTTGATTGATCAGTGGTGTTTCTTCCTTGAAGTACCGTTAGATTCAATTTCATGGAATGTTCTGCCCTCGTTTTCCTCTCTATACCTTATGATTTCAGGCATGATATCAAGGTCTTTAATTCCTTTTGACTTGATCCTTGTATATGGTATTAAAGATAGGTCTGAGTTCACTTTTTTGCATGTAGTTGACCAATTTTTCAAGCACAGCTTGTTGAAGGGGTTTTTCTTGCTCCACTTTCTATTACTTTTCATTTATCAAAGATAAATAGATCCTAAACAGGGGGCCAGTCTTACTATATTCAAGTTCATTACCTTGATCAGAGAATTGGGGTTCTTTATTTCAATATAATACTGTTTTAGTAATTAATGTTCTGTAGTACAGTACAAGGTTGATGGAACTCCCTCAGAAAACTCATACTCTGAGACTGAATTGTATTCCAGAGATGTATACTATTAATCAAAAAAATACCACATTATCCCTTGATTCTAGACTCATTTCCTCAAACTTGAAGAGAGCTTAGCAGAAGGCTTCTTCTGTTTGGGCCTCAAGTAAGTTCTCTGTTCCTTTTGAGGGTCTTTACAGCAACTAAAGTGTATGTCTTCATTCTTTTTTTTTTTTTTTGTGGTTTTTGGGTCACACCCGGCAGCGCTCAGGGGTTACTCCTGGCTCCATGCTCAGAAATTGCTCCTGGCAGGCACGGGGGACCATATGGGGCATCGGGATTCGAACCAATAACCTCTTGCATGACAGGCAAACGCCTTACCTCCATGCTATCTCCCGGGCCCCATCATTCTTTAAAAGTAAGGAATCAATCACTCTGGTATTAGAAGAAATATAGTATCAAAACACCAGATGTTGTCCCCAATGAGTCCATCCTTTCATTATGCTACCATCCATGTTTTCACCACCACTCAACCCACCCCACCAATCTGTCATGTTTAAAACACAGCTGGCCATGAAAGAAATTTGCACAAGATTCAATTCTGCTTCTGCTTTCTTAAATAAAAATAGGTCTGCAGAAATGTTTAGAGTCATATTTCACAGAATCCTTTCTAAATTAATTATAGACAGATATAATTCATCATACTTTTAATTAACAATTAATTATGTACAAGAGACACAAATGTTTTGTTGAGATCATGAAACAACACAAATCATTTGTAATGTGGTATTTTCACCTACTATTGTAGGTGTTTGTTAGGGCTACAGAATGCATAAATAATGAGGTTTTTTTCCTCAGAAATACACAAATACACAAATGTTCCCCAGACATACAGTCACCTAATTTTTGATAAAGGAACAAGAAATCCTAAATGGAGCAAAAAAAAAGCCTCTTCAACAAGTGGTATTGGCACAACTGGCTAGCCACTTGCAAATAATTGAACTTAGAACCTCAGCTAACATCATGTACGAAGATAAAATTCAAATGGATGAAAGACCTTGATATCAGACCCGAAAACATAAGATATATAGAACAACACGTAGACAAAACACTCCAGGACATTGAGACTACAGGCATATTCAAGGAGGAAAATGCACTCTCCAAGCAGGTGAAAGCAGATATTAGCAGATGGGACTATATTAAGCTGAGAAGCTTCTGCACCTCAAAGGAAATAGCACCCAGGATACAAGAGCCACCGGCTGACTGGGAGAAACTATTCACCCAATACCCATCAGATAAGGGACTAATCTCAAAAATATACAAGGCACTGACAGAACTTTACAAGAAAAAACATCTAATCCCATAAAAAATTGGGGAGAAGAAATGGACAGACACTTTGACAAAGAAGAAATACAAATGGCCAAAAGACACATGAAAAAATGCTCCACATCACTAGTCATCAGGGAGATGCAAATCAAAACAACTATGAGGTACCGTCTCACACCACAGAGAATGGCATACATAACAAAGAATGTGAACAATCAGTGTTGGCGGGGATCTGGAGAGAAAGGTTCTCTTATCCACTGCTGGTGGGAATGCCGTGTAGTTCAACCTTTATGGAAAGCGATATGGAGATTTCTCCAGAAACTGGAAATCGAGCTCCCATACGATCCAGCTATACCACTCCTAGGAATATACACTAGGAACGCAAAAATACAATACAAAAACCCCTTCCTTACACCTATATTCAATGCAGCACTATTTACCATAGCAAGACTCTGGAAACAACCAAGATGCCCTTCAACAGACGAATGGCTAAAGTAACTGTGGTGCATATACACAATGGAATATTATGCAGCTGTCAGGAGAGATGAAGTCATGAAATTTTCCTATACGTTGATGTACATGGAATCTATCATGCTGAGTGAAATAAGTCAGAGAGAGAGAGAGAGAAACGCAGAATGGTATCACTCATCTATAGGTTTTAAGAAAAATGAAAGACAATCTTGCAATAATAATAATGCTCTGACACAAAAGAGAAAAGAGCTGGAAGTTTCAGCTAACCTCAGGAAGCTCACCACAAAGAGTGATGAGTTTAGCTAGAGAAATAACTACATTTTGAACTGTCCTATAAATGAGAACCTATGAGGAAAATGGAGAGCCTGTCTAGAGTACAGGCTGGGGGGTGGGTGGGGAGGAGGGAGATTTGGGACAATGGTGATGGGAACGTTGCACAGGTGATGGGTGGTGTTCTTTACATGATTGAAACCCAAACACAGTCATGTATGTAATCAAGGTGTTTAAATAAAATATATTAATTAAAAAAAGAAATACACAAATATAAATAGATCTAATAAGAAAATGACTTCCTGATTTGAAAAAATACTGAGGTTTACTACTCGGGGAATGTAATACTTAAATATGTTCCTTTTAATAGAGCTTAAGGGATTTGTGCAATTTGAAAAGAGCTGAGGCTACCTGGTCTCTTCTCACAGCTCACTGCTATCCCATTAATTCTCACCTCAGCTAAGAATTCATCAGAGGAAGAATTCTTAAGAGCACAGGAAACTTATTTTTTTTGTAAATCAAGCAGTCTTTTCATGTGTTGTTTTTGCAAAGGGGAAAATGGTCAATAGACATTCCCAAAATGGTCTTAGCAAGATGGAGATGTTGCATTCAGATAGATTGTGGGAACTCTGATAAGGAGAGAAAGTTAGTGGGGATGAGAAACAATAAAACTAAGAAGAAATTGACTAGCTTTAAGGCATGAGGACCACAATTATTTGAAATCCAAATCCAAATACCTTTGAAGATGGAAAAAATGTAACCATTTACCTGGATGTAAAAACTAAGGCATCGTTCAGGAAGGATAAAAACACCCTTCTGACATAGGAAAGTTTCAAGCAAATTTAAAGATTAAAATATATCTAAATATATGAAAAGACTATCAAATATCCAAGAGCTTTTCCCTTTGACAATACCCTAGCATTAGACTTTACCCAGACAGGTGTATTTTGGAAGACGTTTTAATATTTGATTAGCTTTCAAAAAGCATGCAAGGATGATTCGTCTGCTGGAGATTGATTCACATCTAAATGTGTACTCTAGATACTTTCTCCTCTGAAGAACTCCATGCTCTCTTTAATACAGTTTTCTTTTCCTCTCCCTTCAAATTTTTTTCTAAGTAATTTTTATTAAATAAAACTATATTACTTTACTATTTTGTTTTTTGAAATTCTTTTCAGTGAGGGAAGATGACATTCCTAGAACTATGGGCAGAAGATCAAACTGACTTTCCCTGCAATGAGCAATTTCTCACTCTAACCAAGTCCATGGTTTCCTGAGAACTTAAATGGTAGAGACTAGATTATGTGTCCCACAGACCAAGTGGACCTCAGGCACTGCTTCACGGTTGCTTCTTAGGGCTGATAAGATGCTAGCACTCCTATTGTTTAGGTGCTCATTCCAATCTTGACCCATGCCAGACATCCTCTATGGGATGAAGTGGGTGGAGCAGAGAGATGGAAACACCTTTGCTCAAAGCTGTCTACCTCACTCCCCACTTCACATAGGTCACCTACAACAGTTATAAGTCTGTACATTGTATTTCTTTTCGTAGGGGGGGTATGTTTGTTTCGGAGATCCACCCAATGATGCCCAAGTGTTAGCAATTAATTTTTTGATGGTGTTTGAGGTAGCATATGGGGATGCCAGAGATCCAATCAACCAGTTGCAAGGCAAATACCCTAAGCTGTACTATCTTTCAGCCCAATAAGTTTCCTATTTCTCTTTCCCATCCTGAATCATTGTTATCTTTTTTCTTTCCTGGCGGAGCTCCTTTTTATTGTATTTTTTTTCCATCTTGTACGAAAGACTCACAAGGGATCCAGATGTGACTGAACACTTTTAGCTGATCAGTATCTCACACTTTTAGGATCCTGAATTGTATTTGGGAACCCAATGTAAGTCAAGGAACCTATTGCAAAGCTAAAACGTAACATTTTTCTCTGCCATGCTTGAACATAAGTACTACTTACTGTTTTCACTATTTAGTGGTTCTGCTGTCACCATCACTTTTGCTCTACTTCTACTGCTACCAACAACAGTGATACTTGTAGCTTTTTTTTTATTCTAATTTTTTTTCTAATTTTTTTTTAATTTTAACACCTTGATTACATACATAGTTGTGTTTGGGTTTCAGTCATGTATAGAACACCACCCATCACCAGTGCAACGTTCCCATCACCATTGTCCCAAATCTCCCTCCTCCCCA
>PVKC010007633.1:0-29268 GCA_004027635.1 Crocidura indochinensis
AAATAGCTGTGGAGTGCTCTTTTCCCAGGGTCACTCATCCAACGGCAATAGTGATTTTTATTTATTAGCACTGTGGCCTGTCCTCTATCATGGCCCACTCCCCCAACCTTCATGACAGCAAAAGCATTTTAACTTTTAATAAAAATGGGAGAGTGCAGCACTCCTGTGGAAGGCTCTTTCAGTAAAGTGCACAGCTAATGAATATTGTCCATTTGTATCCGAATAATTTATGATGTCAGCAAAGTGTGGGTGGGAAAATGTGAATTAGGTCCTAGTCATTAGTTACAATGAGAGGAGAGTGGAGAACAGGAAGAGGCAGAAAGGCTACTAAGACAGGAGGGGGATTAAAGAATAGGAAAGAAAAGGCAATTTGATAGAAAGAAAACCGGGCACAAGATGTTTATGATCTATAAATTATAGTCAACTTATGCTAGTTAAAGTGATTCTCATAGAAGATTTTCATAGCCACTCTCACTATTTCATCTATCAAATCACCAAATGTGGCAGAGACCCATTGTATTCTAGCTTCTGTTTCCCATGTATTTAATTTTTAATAGTATTTCCTCTGTCTACATTTATGATAGAAAAAAAGAATATAAGAACCAAGATAGAGCAAAAGCTACATAAGCATAAAGGATATATTTAACACAAAGTCTTAATTTTGCAAGACAAATGAATAAACTGAGAAAAGTTGAAGACTGAACATATCACAGTAAATCTGATCGTGCATAGCTCTAAGCTAATTATATCTATTAATATATTTAAGTTCAATAACTACTTAAATATGTACTTTAATTATAAGTGAAGCAATATTCCTTCTCTGAAGAATTGCATAACTATATAATTAAATAGATATCTAGTCCATGCTGAAATATTAATGGTCATACTGTAAAATTTTATTGTTGAAAATTGTGAAGGTGGGTGCTAGTGAGGATAAAGGGGATTAAAAAAAAGCACAGAAATAGAAAGCCACTTAACATACATTAGAATAAGAATTTTAATACTTTTAAAATATGACAGAATGTTTTACCACTGGAAGTGAGAATTAAAGCGCATACAGCCTGATGCTAAACCACTACACATCCTGAGTCTTCTCTATCACAACATATGTGAAAACAAATCACAATCTCGGCTTGCCAGATGCCTGAAAAGATATGAACAATAAAAACTGACATGATTCATATGATAAATCAGAGACTGTGATATGTAGGTAGTTGAGGAGTTGAGCTTCGATGTTACTTATACTTCAAATTGTAAGCTCTAATATCTATTTTACTTCCTAATATATACCATTAGTTTAAAAAAATATTTTTAATTCTGTGATTTGCTAAAAACCAGAGATCTAAATTTGCACAGATCCTTCCTGACTAAAGTAGTCCATCTGCTTTACCAACTTGTTATATTTGGTCTCTCATAACCTTTCGTGGATTTTGGATAGTGTCATTTTGAGAGTAATTTTAGATGGGGAAAATACAATAGTTTTATTTTTAAAGGACATTTTAAGTTTCACAATTTAAACACACTCTGGTTAACAATGAAACCTACAGCCACATTATCAGCTATACTATACTATACTATACTATACTATACTATACTATACTATACTATACTATACTATACTATACTATACTATACTATACTATACTATTAAACTCCCCCAAAATGGAGAATGGCAAAAAAAAATTGAGCTTTTAAAAGATTTACTTATAAATATTTCACTTAATTCACTTAAGAGGTCGGAGTGATAGCACACTGGTAGGGTGTTTCCCGTGCGCACAGCTGACCTAAACAGACCGCGGTTCGATCCCTGGCATCCCATATGGTCCTCCTAGCCAGGAGAATTTCCGAGCGCATAGCCAGGAGTAACCCCTGAGTGTCACCGAGTGCAGCTCCAAAACAAAACAAACAAATTCACTTAAGAAAGAGCAAGTAAAAAAAAAAGAAAAGAAAAGAAAAATATACAAATAAAAATATATAGAAATGAAGTAAAGGAAAAGCTAAAAGTAGATAAATAGAATAAAAGGCATACTTTTCATTTTATTTTTATTACCAGTTAGCATGTTTATCTTAAAGAAAGTACAAAATTTAGCATGGAAACTTTACTAAGCTGTTCATTTAAATTCTGAGTTGCTTAAATATATAAAACTTTATTTTTTCTTTTAGTTGCAAATATACTATTAACGGGGCCTGAGAAATCTCAAAGTATTCATCTAGTTAAAAGAAATCATGTCACCCATGAATACTGTCATTTTCTTTATTTTGCACAAGCTACACACATGCACACACAATCAAACCATGGAGGTCCTTATATCCTGCTCACTTATTTATTCATATATCCAGCAATCAATTCAGTCACCAGTTCTTATAGGGCTGTGATAGGCATTAAAACTCAGGGGGCTCGGGAGATAGCATGGAGGTAAGGCGTTTGCCTTTCATGCAAAAGGTCATCGGTTCGAATCCTGGTGCCCCATATGGTCCCCCGTGCCTGCCAGGAGCAATTTCTGAGCATGGAGCCAGGAGTAACCCCTGAGCACTGCTGGGTGTGACCCAAAAACCAAAAAAAACAAAAACAAAAACAAAAACAAACAAACAAAAAAAAAACTCAGGGCCTCTGTACCTCAAGAAATTAACATCTTCAAGAAGCAGGCACAAAGATGATCAGTAACTGTCTGAACTTGCTACTAAGTCACTGCACTTTGTACTTATCATTTACTGAAGTATAAGTAGAGAAAATGATGCTTACCCAATTATATTAATAGTAAAAATGTAAATATTTATAATAGATGCTTATAAATAATATATCAATTATTACCACAAATAATTCTACAATAACTGTTAGTCTGCTATAAGATTTATCCTAAACACTATGCACCAAAAATGGAACTTATTTTCCATCGAGACCACAATTAACAAAACAATGTGCACACTTGCCGCATTAGATGAGTATCAAAAAAAAAATCTTTGTTTTTCTAAGACTTGAGATAAGTTTTGGCAAAAAAAAAAAATTGACTCAGCCATAAGATAGGAATAAAAATATTCTATTAAATTTTCAGAAATCTGGGGTCCGGGAGATAGCATGGAGGTAAGGCATTTGCCTTTCAAGCAAAAGGTCATCGGTTCGAATGCCGGTGCCCCATATGGTCCTCTGTGCCTGCCAGGAGCAATTTCTGAGCATGGAGCCAGGAGTAACCCCTGAGCACTGCAGGGTGTGACCCAAAAACCAAAAAAAAAAAAAAAAAAATTTCAGAAATCTGAATAGAAAATAGTTGTCAAGCAAAAATTAAAATAAGGACCGAAACGATAGCACAGTGGTAAATGTTTGCCTTGCATAAAGTCAACACAGGATAGACCCCAGTTTGAATCCTGGCATCCCATATGATCCCTGAGCCTGCCAGGAGCAACTTCTGAATGCAGAGCCAGGAGTAATTCCTGAGCACTGCTGGGTGTGACCCAACCTCCTCCCAAATTAGATTAAATTAAATTAAATTAAAATAAAATAAATAAGAAGAATCCATAAAATTGTAAAAAGGGAAACCACTCGTATTAAATCTGTGTTTGTTTGAATTATAATTTAAACATAGGCTAAAAGAATTAAAATGTGTTCTAATACTATTTTCTTTTACTACATCAAGTAATGTTACATATTTTAAAGGTCAAATTAAAAATACAGTAATGGGGCTAATATATTTAGCTATAAAGAGAAAAAATTAAGAATTATTATTGCTGGAGTATTATAAAAATATTTTGTTCATAAACTTTATGAATCCCATGACCACATCATAAATACAGATTTTTTTCAAAATAATGCACTTTTATTCAATATAATGTGCATATCAGATGTGCATTTATGTTAGCTTATGTAAGTATCTAACAGAAAGAGAATCTTTTGAGTTGTCAATGACAAGAGCTTCTATGCTAGATGGTCGAGAACTAAGGTGAGCTACATTTAGAAAGAAAGGAAGACCCTCTCAGCGGCATTTAGTATGGAAAAATAGTGTAGAGTAGGAGATTGTCCTCATTATTCAGAAAGTTGTCATTGTAAAGACTTTAGCAGAATGTAAAGGAAAGCAGATGACTAATTCTGGAAAGGGTACTCTTGATAGAAAATAAAATATTCACCTTTAATTACCATGTATAGCTACCACATGCAGCATTTCAAGTGCCTCCTCTTTCTACATTTTAAACAACATCAAACAGCAATATAAATTCATATGTCCAATCAATCTATCAGATGGAAAGGAAAACACAATACACAGACACTTGAAAAGAGAGCTAAATATTCAGGAAGAGGGGAGGAGTAAAAAAAAGAAAACAACAGAAAGAACTGATAATATTCCTTCTTTTTTCTGTGCTTCGCTTCCCAGAAATAATAATTGAGCAACACTCTCATATTTGTATATGTTAAATGACAGATATAGATTTATTTTTAGTATGACTAAAATATTATTTAAGTATTATTATTAAATATTATTTAAGTATTAAGGTAAGTATCATTTATCTTGTTATGAGGAGAAGAAACAGATAGAGGTGACAAAAAAGGCATGGAGGACTCAGGGATGACCATACTATGACTTTTCTATTAATAATTTACTGATTTAAAAGAAAGTGTTTTGTTTGATTTTTAGACAGAAAAAGAGAAACCAGTTTAGAAGGCAGTCGAGGGACTTCAGCAAAGTACAATGGAATGACAACTGTTAAATTAATACACAGATGTTGATCTGTGTATTTCATCCCTGCAGAGAGATGAGTCCAGTAAAATGATAGACCACCCAATTTTCTGACCCGGGGTCAGAGAGCAAGCTTTTACAAACTTGGGAGTAGACTTTTAAAGGTACAAAAGTCTGTTGTGCACATGTCAGAATTGTGAAAATGTTTATACTTCTGTGAATCTCCTTAAAGGATATGAAACCTTCAGGAACTTACCTTCTAGACTCTCACAAAAGACACTGACAATGTGCAGTATGGAAGTCTTTATTCTAGGGCCAGGTGTTCCCTCGGGAGGAAAGAAAAACACCTGCATGAACCCAAAATGCTTCACAAGGACCTCATTACTCCCAACCCACTCTAGGGAAAGACCTTGTGCTTCTAGAAAGAAGACTTCTAGACAAAGAAAATCAATGATTATGTTACATTAGAAATACACATTAATCGTTCTTATAAGCTCAAGTGTTTCAAAAGTCAGAGTTGAAATCTTCAGTTCAATGACAAGCTTTCCAATAATTCTTTGTAAAGGTGGTAATTGCTCATAATCTGATTTTCAGAAGGCAAATAAAGTTAGCATGAAAAATTTGGTGAGCTAAATTTGAAATAGTCCCCCCCAATAAAATGAATCAAAATGAATCATTTTTATCTGATAGGAGGAAATTTATAAGGTTACAATCTCCTTAGAATATATGCTGTGACGTTAAAAATAAACGAGTCCCATTTCTAAAGAAAGAAGAGAAAAAAAAATCTATGTAGGCAGCTAAGGATCAATAAGAGACAATACTTTGTTTTAAGTGATGGTTACATCTTTAAAAGAATAGCTCCAAAATGTATAGAGTCCATTGAAAAATATAAAATGGAACAAGTTTTCCTATCAGATTTATTATTTGGATACAAAACTCCAGGGTTTATCCTTTATCTTCTCTACCTTCTCTACCTTCTCTACCTTACCTACCTACTTTTACTTCTCCGATAAGAAGCAGCAAAGCAAAATCTCAAATCAGGTGAAGACATCACCAGAGAAATTTTGGACCAATTTTAACTGGCACCTTCCATAAATCCTTGATATGAGTTGCACTGAAACTCTTGTTTTCAGACAGTTTGAGTTTTTCTGTTTTTCTATCGTGACACATAAAGTGCCTAAAAAATAATGATCGGTGAGGTTTCACAGTATGGCGGGGAAAAAATAATGGAAGGGGGATGGAAAGTAGATTCTGCCCGATCTGAATTATATCCAGGAGCTTCTCCGTGGGCGACTACCAAATCCTTTCAGCTCACCAGCCTCTTACCTACATTCAATTAATGAGTTATCGCAAGCTCTCATTCTTCACCCGGAGTTCTGGGCTCTCCAGTTGGACACCTACAACTTACTAAATTACAAACAGTGACCTTGGGAGACATCTATTTGTATTTTACAGCATTATATTATAATATGAACTCAACAAAAATCAAGAAGATTAAGATAATAGGATATATGTTCAATTGTATTTCCCTGTGGTTAATAGGGGCCAGTTTCTAGTCCTGGGGTCTTGTCTTTATCAATCCAAGCTTTTCTTTTCCCATCAGAGTATCCACACATTAGCATTACAAGACATAGTGCTTATGTACAATGCAATACCAAGAGGCCTCCAGTATGCTATGATATGCACACCTCCATACAATACTTTTATTAAGCCTTAAAAACATTAAACTTGATTATAATGAATTTTTTTATAATACCACCTTCTTACAGATGCTTATAACACTTGGCTCCCAGAGCTGTACTTATGAGATGGGTGTATTTTCCATTAAATACCTCTGTTGGAGTTTCTATAGTGCTTTTTACTCTCATATATTTCAAGTTAAATGCTCCCTCTATTTAGATGTGGCCTCACAATAGCCAGTCTCTTTTCAATGATTAATTTGCTATTCAGAACCAGTTTGCCTCCATGTCCTTTGTCCCATCATCATTTCAGAGCCACTTCTTGCCTTTACCTTTTTGTCCACAGCAGGAAGGCACCTCTGCACACCCCCATTGCTTCCCCAGGCCACAAGCTACTAGATCCCCAAACTCATTGTAGTGACATACAGTACCAAATATTTATATGCACCCCTCAGTGAGGGGTTACTGAATTAGCCAAAGCCCTGAATGATCAAGGATTCAACTGAGCCCCCAAAATACTGCATTCCTTCATGTAACATGATCTAAGCAATTTATATTAAATTACAACCCTGTACCAAATCAAGAATTATGTATGGTGGGTGTGATTCATAAATGCTGGATGTATGAAGTGGAATCAGTAAGGGAGAAGGGTATTGAAGAGAATATAATTGCTCTTAAGAAAAAAAGAAAAAAGAGAGAGAGGAATTAATTGCATTAAGTGGGTTCCATTTCTCCAAGTGCTGTTGGCAAAGCCTCCCACAAAAATTTCTCCATTCTGAATGGATCAAGGTTTGGTTTGGTTTGGTTCTATTTTTTTTCTTCTAATTTTGGAACTTCAATTCATTTTGTGCATCTTTTGAAATGGTATTCCAACAAAGGTCTAAACAACAGAAACAATGGGAGTATAATTGATGGCAGCTGGGATCTCCCACCACATCTATCAGGAAGCAGTACCTAGCTGGCACATGCTACACCCCTGTGACACATTCCTATATAAAAGGGCCCCCTAAGAAAACTGGGCATTCTTTGTACCAAACACGCAAATCAAAATCTTCACTGATTTATTTCTCAAATTTCACTAGACGAGAAATAGTAAGTGGTTAGGCTGTTGGCTTTTGTCCAGCCTGCCTGGGCAGTGAAGGTGGGTGCTAGTTTCATAAAGTTAAATCCAGAACAGGTTTCTAAATAAACTCTATCCACAGCCGTGGAGCATATACAGCGTCCAAACAATCTTTTCAGTACGCAAACTTCCCGAGGAGCAAGGAGAAAAAAGGAGAAAATGTCTCACTCAAAAGTCCACTTAAGTGAATCAAATGACTACGAATTTCTGCATACGTATCATTTTCTAATCAGGGATTGCCAAGGTTCAATTCTTATCTAATTATGCTAAGAAGTGGGCTTTTAGATTGCTCTTTAACTTTATTTAGTTAACTCAGACTTTCCTCAAAGAAGAAGAAAAAAAAAAAAGAAAGGAAAACTAATAACTCTGCATTAAGCAAGAGAAAGCTACAGTAAGTCTCTTTTCCTATTTTCTTATATTTGTGTAGCTGTTAGACATTTTGCAAAGGAGGGGAGTAGCAGCCAGCCTTTGACAACAAAAGACCCACTGTCACTGCGCCAGTCCCAGACATGGTGGGAAGCAGCCCACAGGAAAAGGCCTGGCTCCAGTGTTAGGCCCCGGTCGAGTACAGTCACTATATTCACTCAAATTGGCAACAGGTCTCAGTATTCCTGGCTTTGAGCTGTGAACAAGGGTCGGGATTGAATAACCAATTATACAACCGCTGACTGAGTTTATCCAAGGTTTGCAAACTGCTATAATAGCCCAGTATTCAACCAACTGTTTTATCCTTTTCCAGATAGAGTGTCATATCTCTCCTTGTGCTCCATTTACATGTCACTTTATTACATACATCCATTAAAAAGGTTAGCACCGTGTCACACTCAATGCCTAAATGCTGCCTTCCAGGAGTTCTGCTTCCCTTGGGGGCATTTGGGAGAGACACCTTTCTCTGTCCTGCACTTTCTGCAAGTTAAAACCAAGTTTCTGTCAGGACTACAGAACAGTGGATGAAAGAACAGTAGCCAAATGTCAACAGTTTTAAAAATACTTATACTAAAAGGCTGTTTTAACCCACCTTGGTATATTAAAAAAATGTGAACATTCTGAAGTTTGGCAGTTCAGCCCAGCACCCGAATTTGAGGTGTGCACATTAATCTAGACAAGCGTGTACCCCCTCACCCTGCCAAAATGAGCCTCTTTCAAGAAGACCTAAATTGTTTTCCAGTATGTATGCATGTCTGCCTTAGACAAAGTGATGGCAATGGAAGTTTAAAAAAAAAGGATTTCAAGTTATTTTCCAATTAACATTCTTGAATGAGAACCTCCCAACTCAATAGAAAGAAGGTAGAAATACCAAGTGGTTATGAAGGAGCTGGTGTTCTGGGATATGCATGTATGGTTCTTTCCCTTCTTGTCCACGCATGTGCTTTGGATGAACATTCTGTATCTTTGAAATTAAACTCCTCTAAGTGACAGTCATTGGATTCTATAAAGAGCATATCAACACTGAGAGCTGGCTAAAAATATAAAAGGTTTTATATAAAATCTTCTAAATCTTTCAGTCTTTGGATGTCTTTTGCTTATATGTAATTAACAGAAAAGGTTCCTTCTAAAGCCACAATAAAAACTTTCTACATAATTACATGCCATGATGATAACAGCTAAGCCATAGCAGCAGTAACAAATACTACGCAGAAATTTCAGCAGTGGTAATATTTTTCCTTTATCATACAAATGTGTAAATAACTTAAATATGTTTACTGTACAGGCCTTTCAAAGGCATTCATTTTTGTTTATTCGTTTTGGGGAGGCACACTTGTCTAAGTTTAGGATTTATTCCAGGCTCTGCAATCAAGGATCTACAATCAAATTTGATCTACAATCAATTCCTGGCCAGGATCAAGGGAGCTTCAGGGGTCCCAGGGTTTGAACCTGGGTTTGGCCTTATGCAAGGCAAATACACTACCAACTGTACTGCTGCTCAGTTCCTTCTGTGCCCTAAGTAGACACATTCTATGTACTTGTAAAGATTGTTTTCCTTCTTGCTCTCTTCCCTTCTACTATTCCTCTTGCTCTTCATCACTGCCAGCACCTTGATCTATTTATAATTTGCTGCTCAAACAACCAAGTCTCTAGGAGCTCAGAGAGTGACTGAACTCTACATAATCTTTAGCCTCTTCAAACAGCACATGATTTCCATGCTTTCCTACTACAAATATGAGTTTTCATTTAGTGAGCATTTATTATATTCAGCAGTTTGCTGAGTCAATGCATCAGTCACTTCCAATGAAGAGATTAATTTTATTTGTACAACTCAGGATTGTGCTATAAAGCCCAACACTTATGAATACTACTATGTACTTCTTTTAGACTATTATTAATTTGGCTCATTTTAAGCATGATTGTTTTGGTTATTTTAAATCTAAAAGCAAAAAAATTAATGTATTAACTTTCAACTGTGATGAGAACTGATTTTTTTTGTCAAAACTGGTGATTGAGTGGATGAGGATAACAGAATTTAGTCTGAAAAACAAGACTAGTTTGTCAAGACTCAGTGCAGTGTGACTTTCATTGTCTCCAGAACAGTCACTAATTTGTCAGAATTTGTTGTTGATCTTTTCTTAAAGATCTGTGTAATCAGATGTTCTGGGTTCAATCTCACCTCTAGCACTGCTGTGTTTAACTACCTAGAACCTCTGGGTATGAACTCAACCACACAATAAGTAGAAATAAAAATTTTAAAAGGATAGGAGAAGAAGGTAAGACTTCATATTTTGACACATGTTGGGCAAATGAAAATGCCAGCCACAAAAGCCAATATAACCCCCAAATTTTAGCAGAAAATATTCAAATAAGAAAACTCAAGTAGGAATAAGTCAACATTTACAGGCAATTGAAACAATTTTAAGGGTTTCATGGAATATTCAAACAAGATCTTTTTCATTTAAATTTTTTGTGTTTATATATATGCATCTTTATTTAAGGTGACACAATATAATATACAAGATACATAACTGTGTCATACTCAAACATAAGACGAGAGTCATTCCTGATATGTGAAAGGACCATTTTGTGAATGACCTATAATTACAATATAATGATAAATCTGTACTATCTAAATGTCTTAATTATCTTCTATAACTATTAGTTGTCAAAGGAGTAATACTGTGAATATAGGCAGGACTATTCTTGCTCCCACTATTTTAAATATTAAAAAAGTAATCAGAGCACCATAGGTAACCAGAAGGAAATAGCCATCTAATTTCCCTGTCCTCTAAATGATTCCGAGCTAACATTTTATGTTGGATGAATTTATGTTCTTTGTGAACTGCACTGATTAGTCCAGAGATATAGTAAGTGATCATTTGCCTATATCCCCTAATTCCTTTATAAGCACAAACAGACTGATAGACTGATCTTAAGTCTATATGTGTGTATTTTCAGAAGGATCTATTCAATGGTAAAAGTTTGAGTGTGTTCAAGCAATATTCTTTCATTTGTTTACTATAGAACTATAGTATGTAAATAAGTAAGTAGAAACCTAACAATGTGATCACTTAGGCTAAATAAATGTGTGCCACCAAGTTTACACTGGACATGAAAAATCTGCCAATACCTGTCTTTGATGCCTTTAATTCTATTGCCCCTAGCCTAATCAGTGCATTTTAAACATTTAAGGACACTTAATTTTAAGTCAAAGTAAAAATCAAATGTAGAACTATAGTATAGCTAGTCAGGTGCTTGCCTTGCATGCAGCGGACACAGGATTGATTCCCATCACTGCATACGATTCCCTGATCCCCACTAGGAGTGAGCCTTGAGCACAGAGCCTGTAGTCAGCCCTGAGCACAAAGTTTCTGACTTTCAATATAAAACAAAACAGAACTGAAAAGCAAAACCTAATAAAAGTCTGCAACTCATGACAACAACTTCATTCAGGTTGCAATCAAAGAAACTATAATACTCTAGTGGAATTAGCCAATACCGGCAAATCCTGAAATATGTTTAAGTATAAAACCATTTGTTCCAACAACTTTGAATCCTAGCCGCAGTGTAAATAAAATTGATTTAGAATAAAAATCAAAATACTATAATATTTACTATCCTTCAACATTTATTATGACATAACTATGTAAGTGCAAATATGATGGTAAATTTGGGTAATAAAAAGAGCTCATGTTTGGAGAAACCAAAGAAATTTGAATATTTGTTTTTTAAGATCAGAATTACTATTGGTAAACATCTTTTCTTTTTTTTAATAGAAATGACCAGGAGTAGCTAAACTCTTGTAAGCATTTTATGTGTTCTTCCCAAAGATGTAGACATGGTGTGGGGATTCGGTAGGGATTTGAATGGAAGGAATAATATGATACATTTTCTATAATCTGCAAGACTGGTGAAGCCTAAATTCAAAATGTTTATGAAAGTGAGAAGTGTCTGAAACTGGAACACTAAGGGAAAATAGAAGTAAAATATAAAAAAAAAGAGAGAGAGAAAATCAGAATATCGTATTTCAGCCAAAATGATAAGATGATAGAGACAGTCTAAGGGAATTCAAGAAATAAAAGGTTATTATTGTATTACAGATAAGAAATCTACTAGAGAGAATATACTGAGGTTTTTTTGTTTGTTTGTTTGTTTGGTTGGTTGGTTTGTATTTTGTCAATGTAAAACTTTACAGCTTCCAGCATGAATTTTTCAAGGTGAATTCTAAGACTTACCTATTGTTCCCCAGTATAAACAAAATGATAATTTCCATAATTATTTAACAGTACTCTCACCTTCTAGAGGCCATTACAACTACTCTGAAAAAAGATGCATTTTCCCTACTGACCCTTTGGCACAAAGGCAAGTTCAAAAGAAATCACTGAAAGAAAAGGAATTATAATGATCAAAATGTCATCTAAAGCCAAAAATTTACATGACTTTACTTTCTCTGGATCAGCTTATTCCCTTCTATAAAATTTGAGACTGACTATATTTGTGTCCCAACAAGTAGATTTTTTTTTTTTTGGTTTTTTGGGTCACACCCGGCAGTGCTCAGGGGTTACTCCTGGCTCCATGCTCAGAAATTGCTCCTGGCAGGCACGGGGGACCATATGGGGCACCAGGATTCGAACCGATGATCTTTTGCATGAAAGGCAAACGCCTTACCTCCATGCTATCTCCCAGACCCCCCAACAAGTACATTTAAATGACAAAAACAAAATTACAGGAAGCTGATGTCTTTAGATAGTGTATGTACATAAATGTTAAAACCAAATATTAGTTTTTCATTTTATATTAAATCCATGGAGTAGCATGAAGATACCTATGATTTTTATTATACATGCATAAAAAATCAGTCATATTCTATTCTAAACCTGTTTCTAGTCCATATGATGAAGTGAAATTTTTCAGTTGACACAAAGTGAATTATGACTAAGACACACTGGTCTAAAATTAATTGCATAGGAACTTCTTGTTATTTCAGTTCTTTTTGGCAACTTTGATCTCAAGCATATGGTTTTAGGAAATTTCTCAAAAATTTTGTTTGTTAATCCATAATTATATATATGCATATATAATATATTCTCATAGATACGTCTATCCATGTGCAGGCATTTAAGTATATTTAAATATATCTTACATTTAAATAGATGCATATAGAAAGATACATGCATCTGAGGACAAATGCCCTAATAACCTAAGATGTTGTGTTTTAATTAAAACTAATTTAAAAGTCTAGCATGTAAGCATTTGTCTTAAACCCTGAGACCTGCCAGGAAAGATCCCCAAATGCAGAACCAGGAGAAAGCCCTGAGTACCACCAATCTTCCTCTACCCTCCCAAAAATGTTGATCCCAGCTGGGTAATTTGCTTTAATTAAACCACATTCAAGAGGTTTGAACAACAATACAGCAGATAGAACATTTGCTTTGTATGAGGCTGATCCAGGTTCAATCCCTGGCATCTCATATGGAACCCACACCTTACCAGGATTGGTTGCTGAATAAAGAACAGGAATAAGTTCTGAGCACCCCAGGTGCGACCTTCAAACCAAATGAAAACATAAATCACATTCAGGTTTGAGCCACCAGTGGTACACACCAGTATCAACATGCTAAATTTGCATGGAAATGTGTTGCTTTTGCCTAAAGAATAATGTTAGGTATGACAACAATATCATGATGATCCAAACAGCCTTTCCCAAAGGAAATTTACTTTTTGCTTATAGTTTCCTGAAAGAAATTCTATTGATTTTATTTATTATAAAGCCACACTTTGTCATTTTAGAGTTTTGGTTAATTTTTTTAAATATAGATTCTGGATACTCAAAATTTTCAAAAGCTGTTTTATCTTAAACTTCACTGTGACAGTAAAGATGGTAATTGTCCTTAATTTTGATGTTGAATTGCTACAAACTATACTCAAAAAATTGGTAAGTCAAAAAGGTAAGTTATATTCTCATCACTTTTAATAATAAGGAGATTTTTCTCTTTTAAGGATCTTAGAATATAGACATTTTAAGGATACTGATATATATTTTAAAAAGTAAGTGCTAACTCAGTGGTCTTGAATCTGTGATAATAAAGAGGAAGAAAAATCAGAGCTAAAGTTCATCAAAACTTCTTTATAGATGCTGAAATTATTTCAAATTATATTATTTATAATATAAATAATTATTTATTTATAAATTATTTCAATTATTTGAAAGAAATCATTTCAATTATTATTTCTGCTGAGTAATGCATGAGAAAAAAATATTTAAAAAGTCAGATTAGAAGGCACAGGTATCCACAATAAGAGCAACAGGGTTCGCATCAATATTGGTAGGTTTTTGAGGAATAACAAATAAGTAACTGAAGGTATTAGAAAAATCTTCAGGGGCCCGGGAGATAGCATGGAGGTAAGGCGTTTGCCTTTCATGCAAAAGGTTATCGGTTCGAATCCCGGTGCCCCATATGGTCCCCCGTGCCTGCCAGGAGCAATTTCTGAGCATGGAGCCAGGAGTAACCCCTGAGCACTGCCGGGTGTGACCCAAAAACCAAAAAAAAAAAAAAAAAAAAAAAAGAAAAAGAAAAATCTTCAAATGTGCTTTTGATAAAGTGAACAATCTGTAGCCACACAAATGTTTTTAGAATGGTAAAACTACAGAACTGGTGTTTTTCAACCTGAGTTTGGAAAACAAAAAAAAGGAGGTTAGGTTGTCTTGGTAGGGAGGAGTGGTGAAAGGAAGTCCTGTTCTATTTTGAGACTGCAGCCCTCAACTGCTGTTTAGGGTGAGTGAGAAATAAGGGAAAGAGAGAGAATGACAGTATGACTGTAGTATACCAAGAGAGCTTGTAGGGAAGACCCTCACTTCTATACTCTTTACTGATCTTAGTTTATCTATTTTTTTTAATAATGCCCTGTCCCCCTCAGTACACCCTCAGTACATAACCATCCTCATTTTCAGAATGAAGTTACCAAGACAAAATTAACTACCTTAGAAAACAACAGGACCTAGAAGACCTTCAGATATCCCGTAGGTGCCTTTGTGGTCACAGGACCTATTAAGGGTATCAGTATTTGAAACAGGATGTGGTAGGCTTATATTCTACCACTGAATCCTACCACCAATTTTGAAAAGATCTTTTATCTCTGTTTTAGTCAATTAACTCAAGATGGTACAAATTTTCCTCCTAGTTTCTGTGCTGTAATACTGTTAGCAGATGACTATTACTAATAGATAACCTCAAAGAACTTGGCAGTAAGGAAAATGTACTTCTGAGCAAGTTCAATTGTCTAAAACAGCTGCTCCTGCTTTTGTGTGAAAGAAAATAAAAGGGAAAAAAGCCAAAGTTTCATTTTATGACCCACTTTCATATGTTTAAAGTAATTAAGAAATGACTTGAAGATAATGAAAAGTACAAGAAGGGGAATAGCTTCAGGAAGGCGATTGCAAATGAAGAAAGATCTCAGCAGAAGTAAACTGAATACTTAAGAGTTAATGCTTAAAATTTACTAGATTATGTTTTATTCTTCCACCCTGTCTTATCACTGTACATTGTTCAGAGCATAATCATTTTTTCTTCAGGGAATATTTTTTTCCCTAAAGATACCTAAATCAACAGGGTGGGGAAATTTTAGGAAAGTGAAACTAAAACATGAATGAACAAATCCAGAACACGAGTTTTATTTAAGCAAAGCTAAGTTGAAGTTGTGATTATTTCAAGTCAACAGAAACTATTAATTAAAATTAACTAAGTAACTAAATTAAAAAGGCTAAATTTAGACAACAAATTATATTTAAAGTTTTATAAACTTTTGGTTTCTCTTTATATAACTTTTTCAAAATAGTTGAGAATTACTCTTAAATATAAGCATTTAAATTGTGCCAGCATCAATTATGTAGACACTGAGATTAGGTAGAGTGAAGGGAAGATAGTGCAAAGTGTTGGAGCACATGTTTTGTATGTAAAAGACCTATGTTACAAAACTCAGCACTATATGATACCCTGCCCACAGTGCTAGTACCCTGCCCAAGTACTAATGGATATGGCCCCACCAAACTAAAATATAGGGTCTAGAGAGACAGAAGCAGGTAATATACTTAGCTTGTATGCAGCTCGCCCAAATTTAATCCCCAGCACCCCATAGAGTCCCTTGTGAGCCAGGAATAAGCAATGAGCACTATTGGGTATGGCTAAAAATAATACCAAACATTTTTTTTTTGATCACACCGTTTGATGCTCAGGGGTTACTCCTGGCTACATGCTCAGAAATCGCCCCTGGCTTGGAGTGACCATATGGGACGCCAGGGGAATCGAACCGCGGTCCATTCCTTGACTAGTGCTTGCAAGGCAGACAACCTTACCTCTAGCACCACCTTGCTGGCCCCACCAAACATTTTTAAATGATGGAAGCATACGAGGATGTTCTAATAACTTCAAAAATTTAGTAGTGATAGATTAATTCTTATTTAAAAATCAAATATTATGATCAAAAGGGAAGTTCTAAATTTCTGAAAAATGATCGAGGGAAAGAGCTAAAGTTGCTAAAGTTGATTGAACAAAGGAAAAAAGTAGAATGGCTAGCTGAATCAAAATACCTGTGGTTATAAACACTTTGGCAGTCCTAAGTAAGAGCTGAGACATTAAAATCCAAGACGTGCCATGAGCAATCCAACTTTATTGGTATAAGTCCATAAGCTAAAACTAGAAATTCTTCTAACTTCCTTGCTCTTAAAGACATGCTTACCAAGATATCTGAGATAATTAGTTGACTTTCTATTTACGACAAAAAAAAAAAAAAGCATTTAAGATAAGTATTTTCCATCTTCCAAACTTCCTAGTATTTTTTTTTCATTTTTAAATAATTGTTTTTTGCATTTTGGTTCAAATCTGCACTTAAATGAAACAAATGAAACTACTATAGGAAGAAGGATCTTCCCTCATTGAATCAGATATATAATTGTGTTAGCATAGTGATCTGCAAGTCAATGCATTCATAACACCTTTAAAACTATCCTGTTGTCATCATGTTGGGTTGTGGCTTCATGATAAAAAAGTTCCTTACAGTCTGCTTGCTTTCAAGCCAATGTTACTTCCTAACAGATCTTTTCCCAATACTGAATCTAAAACAGATTATCCCAGTCACTACCTATGATATATATAATATATATATATGTTTTATATACTTTCTACAGTGATGTTGAAATAATAAAAAAGGCTTAAACATTTAGTTCATGCAAAAATAAATGAAAAACAAAATAATTAACCCTAGTTGCTATAAGATATAATATATTTAGAACAAGGCCATAGTAAATTATTATATATCAGAAAGAACAATTACATGAAAGTTTTATCTTATTACCATTTAGAAATATTTAATATTAAATCAAATGTGAGTAAGCAAGTCAAAATAGTTTATTTAAACAAAGATAAAATTAATTTGAAAACTACTCTTCTATGTAGATTGTTAGTTGGACCTTGTTTTGACAAATAAATAATAACAATGCAAAAACTCATAAAAATCATTAAATGACATAGTAAATACCTAATATGTTAACATTTACTAAATATCTCACTCAGAAATTTTCATTGAGGGGCTGGGAAGATACTACAGCAGGTAAGTCATTTGCTTTCCATGTGGTTGACCTGGGTCTGACCCCAAAACACCATATTGTTCCCAAGCACTAGCAGAAGCTTCCATCAGTAGAGCCAAGACTAAGCACTGATTTTAGATGGGTGTGGCCACCCCCCCACCCACCAAAAAAAATGAAAAGAAATAAAAAAGTCAGGAAAGAAATTTGATTCTCTTAACTTTGGAGTGAACATATTCAAATTTTATGGAAAACGGGTTAGTTATTTTATTAATGCTCAAATACAGAATGGAAGGGATATGCTTTCAATATATCATAAAACATAAAACAATGTATCATAAAACATGCTCCTTCAACATTGAACACATTTCTATGGAGAGTTTAACAGGCAGTAGACATGGAAGAGCATACACAATTTAGCCACAGTCAAGGGGCTCCTGCATGGAGTTTACAGTTTAGAGGATTGCCAAGTTTTAAAACCCAGTTATTTTTAGTCTTTAGAACCACCCAACTCAGTAAGAACTTATTGCTGAACCATTAACATAAAAAATTACCAACAAATCAACAAAATAGCCTAACACACAAGGGAAGAAGCAATTAATACACAGTGATGAAGGGAAGAAGTCCTAGTTGTAATCTACCCTTCACCCTACATATGACATTCTTGAAGGCCTCTACATGGTGAGTAAAATAAAGGGTTAATGATACAATCTCTGAAAATTCTTGCGACCCCATGGAAGCTCCTTACTTTATTTGATTAATACCTTGCATTTACACATAATTAAAATGATAATATGCAGCAAATTATTGTTCTTAAGCGGGTGTAGAGATTTATCTTAAGGTCTACTGATATGAATTTGCAACACTTTCATCATGGCATAAAAATGATCACCAGTTCAATGAATGCATTATACATCTTAGAAAAGATCTTAACAACTGACACAAATATTTGGCAGTTGAATAACATACATTTTCCTATCATGAGGTGATTATTTTCCAACTTAAGAGCTATTATTGAGAGGTGAAACATTTGGACAATTATAGAATTTGCACTTTACTTTCTAAAATTAGGTTTAGAAGTTGTAAATCACTTTTACTTTCATAAATACCCGAGTTTTCCGTTTCCATCAGTTTGTTGTTACAGGATTAGTAGAAATGCTAAAGTGGTGTCATTTGTATTTAAATTAAACATCGAAATATTTGTGGAAAAATATAACAGGGAGGATGGAGGTTACAAAATTAAATGAAAACATTTCAAAGTCTAATTCATTGAGAATATAGTTAGTATATTTTTATATTTATCCCCAAAAGTTGCTTTATTTTTGTTTGTTTTTTTTTTATCAATTACAAATTTACTCTTTAGAACTTTGCAGATAAATGGCTTGTAACATTATTAAATATTATATATCTGTTTTCTTAAGACACTAAAGTAATTCTGTCCATAGCTGGACAGAAACTCTAGCACAGTGTTCCCCAAAGAAGGCAATGTAAATACCCAAGGCCCCTGAATGATTGAGGTTTTCAGGGGTAACCTTGAGTACAAATGAGAGCACTTTCTGTATATTCTCTTGAAGATTTTCAAGGGATGTAGAATGATTTTTTTTCTGAAAGGGTAAATAAATAGACTAAATAAGTTTGGGAACCTCTGTTCTAGATCTAAAAGTTGCCTACAATACATGACTCAATAACTTTAATAAATCAGTATTTATTGTATTGCGTCCCCACAACATTAAATAATACAAGAATTATTTATTTTCCCCCTGTACTCTTAAATTAAACATTTTGCATTTGTATTAAAATTCTATTAAAATGTATTTATTATTACATTAAAATTTGTTTATTTATTAAAATTTTATTAAAATTCTCTCTTGTTGAACCAGAACTAAGTATGAGTATTGTTAAATAATGAGGACAAATTATTTAACCTTTCTTTTTATATTAATATAGTTAGAGGGTGCACAATTGGCTGTGCTCAGTTTACTGACTGTGTGCTCAGAGATCTTTCCTGGTAGTGCTCAGGACGCCATATGTTTGTCCAAGGCAAACAACTTAGCAAGTGATAAATCTCTCCATGTTGGTGTTTATTTTTTAAATATTAAAAGAACCAATTATGCCATTCTTTCCCTAGTGCTCACCCTCAATGATTG
This sequence comes from Crocidura indochinensis, assembly GCA_004027635.1. NCBI lineage: Eukaryota > Metazoa > Chordata > Mammalia > Eulipotyphla > Soricidae > Crocidura > Crocidura indochinensis. The sequence continues at coordinate 19,623 of PVKC010007633.1, forward strand.
GGAAATATTAGTGTAACAAGCTGTGCATCCTACCAAATCATTCTGTAACCCCTCAACAACTGAAGTTTCAATCATATCAGAAAGATAAATTAACACCTAGAATACTGAAACTAAATTCTACATTCTCAGTAATGTTTTAAGCAATAGGTTCAAAATACATATTTATTTAAAGCATAAAATATCTTTATTTTAAATATATTTTCTTCAGGGCTGGAGAGATAGAATGGAGGTAGGGCGTTTGCCTTTCATGCAGGACTGTGGTTCGAATCCCTCATGCCTGCCAGGAGCAATTTCTGAGCACAGAGCCAGGAGTAACTCCTGAGCACCGCCAAATGTGACTCAAAAACCAAAAAAAATTTTAATATATTTTTCTTTCAAGTAATTATAAATATTACTTAATATTGTATTGGTTGCTATGAAATTTAAAGAAAATTCTGAGCAATAATGGTCTGAATGAACTAAGTTGCTATTTTAGAAACAATTACTTTATTTAAAATCTATACATGTTTAATAATCATCTATTTTTAACTGAAAAAACTCTAGAATACGTGGAATTGTTATAGATATGCTCATATCATGAATTATTTTTCAAGAATAGTTTTAACAGGAAAGTAGGTATGTAACAATACTAATTAGCTACATTTTAGCATAAATGAAAGACATTTTAAACTAAATTTTAATGCTTTTATTTTTTAACATTGGTTATATATCCTTTTTATCTGCATTTGAGGTCCATCAAAAAGTAAACAATCAGTAGCAACATTAAAGAAAAATATGTTTAAGAGTTTAAAAATGAGAGGCATGGGGCCGGGAGATAGCATAGAGGTAAGGCGTTTGCCTTTCATGCAAAAGATCATCGGTTCGAATCCTGGTGCCCCATATGGTCCCCCGTGCCTGCCAGGAGCAATTTCTGAGCATGGAGCCAGGAGTAACCCTTGAGCGCTGCCGGGTGTGACCCAAAAACCAAAAAAAAAAAAAAAAAAAAAAGAGAGGCAGGCAAGGTGGCGCTGGAGGTAAGGTGTCTGCCTTGCCAGTGCTAGCCAAGGAAGGACCGCGATTCGATCCCCCCGCATCCCATTTGGTCCCCCCAAGCCAGGGGCAATTTCTGAGTATTTAGCCTCTGAGCATCAAATGGGTGTGGCCTGAAAAACCAAAAAAAAAAGAGTTTAAAAATGAGAAAATCATATTTTTATCATACCAGATTTATTTTGTCTAAAAATTTAGGGCAGATTTAAGCCTATCCCTGAAGCAATGTCACCCAGATTCGTTTTTATTAACATAGTTTTGTATATTTCTTAGGTATTAGTAAGACAGCTCTTTAGATTTCAGTAGTGAGTACTAAGGTTCACGGTAACAATAAATTGAGAAACTTTATTTTCATGTGGTTTTTAGAAGCAGAAGAAATAATACCAAAGGAACTGTATCCAAGTTATAGAGTATTGCAGAGCTGTTTGTGGTCTGAGGTATAAGGAATGCAGGGACAGAAGAGATACCAAAATGTGATGTCCATATGTCACTTTAAAAAGGAAATGCATAAAGAAAAGTTATTGTCTTAAGAGCTTTCTAAGTACAAGGAATAGACAAATATATGTGTTCTATAAAAGCATTGGCATGGTGCAACTAATGAAGATTTGGAAAGTAGTAATCAGGAACTGACTAAAACTGGAAATTCTGAAGCACTGAACAAGATGCCGCACTAAATACTGAAAAAAAACTTTTATGGCAAATTTTTTCCAGGGTTAATTCTTACCTAATTATTTTTATAGAGCAACTCAAATTTGCTAATGGCAAAATAGAGACAAAATTGACAATTATTTAAGATTGATTTTAAGCAAAAGCTATTTAATAGAAGATATATATGCCTATCAAAGGAAGAGGTTTTACAGAACTGAGTGTCTTATAGCAGATTCAGCCAGCTCCTGAAACACAACTTGATTCCAACATTATTTAAGTAAGAATTGAATGAAAGAAACAATGTATTGGAGATGTTATAGAGAAAACTCTTTCAAGATATCTCAAAGATCATACTCAGTGGTGTTCAGGGGTCTGTGATAACTACAGAAGTCTAAGTCTGATGATTTGGGACTCAGGACCGCGATACAATGCTTACACACAGTGGGGTATAAGGATATCAGCACCTGGAGTCATAGGACTCCCTGGCACAGTTTGGAGGTGTAAGAGGTGCCAAGGATACCTCCTTCTTGTTAGGAATGTGCTTCACCACTGGACATCCAGGTCTCACTCTTGATTGGGATCTAATTCTACATTTGTGTATCCTGGGGTTATATTCAAAATAGTCTTTAAATGCAAGAACAAAAAATTCACACATTCACAACTAGCCCTGCACACCCTATACCTGCAGACCCTATAATAACTCCTGATGAGTGTGGATGGACTTTAATGGAATGCCTTGTAAACTGGAGAAACCAAAGTGGTGTTGGAAGGAAGGTTTAAGGCAACCAGTCATAAAGGGCCATTCAGGCTAGAAGTCCAAAGTGAAGAATAATGCCCATGTTTATTAATGTGTACCCACTCAATATCAGCTTTGTCTTACCAAAACATCTGTCATAGCACACTACAATTTGTAGGATTTTCCTGTCTCCAAACTACATAGTTATGTCCTTGAGAGAAGATCCAATAATCTTTTCTTCCTATTCTTTTTTTAATCTTTAGATGTACAATCTGGTCTGAAAACAAAGAAGGCACTTAGTAAACTTTTGGAGCTACTATATGAAATTTCAGGACCAATTTGCGATGGAACTAAATGCTTTTGATGCTACAAAATACTACACATTTTCTGACTTTAAAAGTCTAAGGGAGTTGTAGTGGGAAGAAAAAAGCACATATAGTTTACGATCAGTGGTATTTCTGCAGACACCAATACTAGGGATAATAAAAATAAATGATAGCTAAAAACAGATAAGAGAGCAATTTTGAAAAGTGAGAGTAATTTATCTTGGCTTTGTGCCCTTCCCTTATTCATGGAGAAAATGAATGAGTTAAAAAAACACTGGGACCAGAGCAATAGCACTGTGGGGTAGGGTGTTTGCTTGCAGGCAGACGACCCAGATTTGATTCCCAGCATCCAATATGGTCTGCTGGAGTCTGCTAGAACTGATTTCCGAGCAGAGTCAATAGTAACCCCTGATCCTCTGGATACAGCCAAAAATAGGGGGAAAAGACAATACACAATGTGAAATAAGAAGAAATTTATTCAGTTGAATGTATTTATTTTCTGATAAAATAAATTAAGGGGGTGAGGCTGGTGCAATCAACATGCTTCCAGCTGTTCATAGCTATGGGAGGCAGGTTGGATAAAGCTTACCACATAAAACAAACCTGTTGCACAAGGAACAAAAAGTTTTACTTTGGCACATATCTGAGTAATAAACTTCCCAGAGGTACTCATTAATGAGATGTCTGATTTGATTTAATGAACTCTATCCTGCAGTAGCATTTTTCTTATGAACATTTTAAAATTTTCAGTGAAGTTTAATAATATATGCAAAAACCTCATTCAATAAAAGCACTAGTACAATGACATTTATTGGAATGGGACATCATGAATTTCTGCTTCATCCAGGGATATTTTGTTTTAATTTTTTTTTATATTCTTTTTTTTTTTTTTGGTTTTTGGGTCACATCCATGACACTCAGGGGTTACTCCTGGCTATTCGCTCAGAAGTCGCTCCTGGCAGGCCCGGGGGACCATATGGGGAACCGGGGGATCGAACCGCGGTCCGTCCTAGGTTAGCACAGGCACCTTTTCTCCAGCGCCACCACCCGGCCCCTTGTTTTAATTTTTTTATTTAAGGAACAGTGGTTTACAAAATTACTGGTTGTTCATTTTTCAAGCATATAATACTACACTATCAATCCTACCATCAGTGTCAAATTCCATCACCAGTGCTTCCATACTCTGTGATTCTCCACTCCCAAATACAGGGATAATTTGGGGGAGGTAGTGAGAACCACATGGTATTCTCAGGGCTTACTTTTGGATCTGTGCTTAGGGATCACTCCTGGTAGTGCCTTGGAGCCATATGTAGTACCAGGGATTGAGCCTGGGCTTGTAGCCTTCATGAAAAAAGCTCTTACCTGCTATATTATCACTTCTGTCCCAAGAGATAATTTTTTTAAAGTCTTAAATAAAGAGACATAAATTTTTTTACTTGAAACTGAGGTTTTGTTAACAGCAGAGTTCAACTTTTATACAATTTGACAATATGAACCATAATAGTGATATATTGCTTATTATTTATATTTAAAAAAGTACTTATTGAGCATATAATATGTGCCAGAAACAATTCATAATAATTAAAAAGCAATATTGAATTAAACAAAAGTGATTGGGCATCAATAAAATATGCTGCTTCTTTATATATTATACTGAAAAACCTTCATACAAAATAAAAATGAATCATCAAGATTATCTGTAAATTGAACTATCAATAGTTTGTGCATCAGTGAACACACAAGTGAATACACTAAGTGAGTACACTAACACTTAGTGAATATACTAAGGTCTGTGTATCAGTGAATCTTTTCATTAGATAGCTGTTTGTTACATTTAAGTACAGTGTTCTCAAAACCTTTATATATATGTATATATATATATATATATATATATACCATAAATCTTCACGGGAATATAAGAAACCTATGATATGTCCAAATAACCCAGTTTTATAAGTCAGAGAAGCAGCTATGATTCAGAAGAAAGCATGAAAAGATACAATGAAGATACAACCTTCTCTGTCCTCTATCCTTTATTTCTCAGAGGTTCTTCCTTCATCTTGACTCCCCCAAGTCCCCTTCTTGAATTCCCTATTACAAAACAAGTATTGAAGGGACATTTTTGAAGATTCCTATCACTCAGCTAAGAATTACACCAGTCTCTCTTGTGTCATCTATCCTGGATACCTGATAGGATTTATAGTATAGACTACCTAAGGAGTGAAGAAGCAAAAAGAAGAGATACAAAGAAAAGAAAAGAGAAGGTAGAAATATGATAGAGAATAAATGATGAAATTACCAAGCAATCAAATTGCATTCGTTTTTGTAGTTTAATTCTACTCATTCACTAAAAAATTAATTACACTAACATTATAAATAAAAGCCTCCTTTCATTGACCTTAAAAAATCTTAAGTCCAACAGTTATAAACCTATTTCTAATATTCAACGAAGATGTGCTTTCCTATCATGACATGATCTTTGAGGCAAGAGAATGAAATATGCTTTCTGGTATGTGATCTGAGGGCAAGGTGAACTATTACCTATAATTCTTGGTGTGTCTTTGGTCTATTCTTAGAAAACACACTATATTTTTTTTTTGGAGTGAAGTTGGAATCACACTCAACAGCCCTTAGGGATTACTCCTAGGCCTGTGCTCAGGAATCTTTCTTAATAGGTTTGGGGAATCATAAGAATGCCAGGAATCAAATCCTGGTTGGTCTGGGTCGGCCATGTGCAAATCAAATGCCCTACCTGCTTGTGCTAACATTCTGGCCCACAATGGATGTTTTGTAAGAAAAAGGTTTTCTCTAAATTAAAACATTGTATATATCGGGGTAAAGTAGTGAGTTAAATACCTATGCTGCCCAGTAACTTAAACTATTTCTTGGTCTCATGATATTGTTTACAAGAAATTAAGGAAATGCCAAGAGAAAAAATAGATCACTACTACTATGAAAGCTTTCAAAGCCAGTTAGCTATACTCCGTTTATAAGTAGGTATTAGTGTTCATCTTTTGATTCAAACAACCTTCTTAAGTGTCAGCTTCAGATAGTTTGCCTGAATATCAAATTAATACTACTAAAGGCATAATTTATATTTATAGTCTATAGATTAACTATTTCACAAATTGAATTATACACTAAGAGAACCTCAATTTTTTAAAATTACCATGTTAGAACCAATTACCTTCATAGTAATATATAGAAATGCTAACCTAGATCTCTGAAGGCTAATTCTCTATTATGTTAATCTGATCAAAGTTACCATCGAATTCTCAAGATAATTTATCTGCCAAGTAAATAACTTTCAAAAGGCCTAGGAAAGAAAATAATATTTACAAATATGCCAACTTCACTTTCATGGTCTACAAAGAGACCACGAAAAAAGCAATAGAATGTGGAATCACTTTTACTGTTGTTTGAAAACAACAAACGAAATCAAATCTTCTTTATCTGATATTCATGTAAGGAGAGAAAAAATAACCACATTACATAAAAACCCTGATGTATTTGATGCTTTTCAAAAACAATAATTATGTGCCTCAGTAAAATGTAACACTCCAGTTTTCCAATCTCAACCCCAGGTTAGTCTTAGAAAGATTTATTTGATATCTATTATAAGATATTATCTATATATTCTTAATAAAATTATGAGATACTACATATATACTCTTAACAAATTAACTATGTAAAAAACAGTAATAACTCTTTAATCTGTGCATAAAAGTATTCAAATGTGGAAAATAAATTTATAGAGAACATATCTACCAATTGGAATTCAATATAATCATGCTGTAACTATAAAACTGAAAGTAAAGGTATACAATAAAATGAACATTTGCTTTATTTTTCCCAGGTTATATGTTCATTTTAAGATATTTTTGTTCTCATTATTTTTGCTTTGTAAGATTTGTTATTTTATCCCCACATCACTTAAATTTGGATGTTTTATTTTTTTTAAAGAAAAACACTTTTTTAAATGAAAAGTGTGCAAGAAAAGAACATGGTTTGCTTAGCATGTAGAAGACCCAGGTTAATCATCAAGTCCACCTCATCGTCTGAGCATTGCTGATAGCCTTGTCTAAGCACAGAACCACAGATAGTCCCCCAGAGCTTTTCTGGGTAGACCCTAAACCAAAAAAATAAATAAATAAAATTGAGGAGAAGTAATAAATATTCTTACAGCAATTATCCATAAAGTTGGCAATGGACTTCAACAAAGCATTATTTTTTTAAATTCTTTTTTTTTGGTTTTTGGTTTTTGGGTTACACCCGGCAGTCCTCAGGGGTTATTCCTGGCTCCATGCTCAGAAATTGCTCCTGGCAGGCACGGGGGACCATATGGGGCATGGGGATTCGAACCCATGACCTTTTGCATGAAAGGCAAATGCCTTACCTCCATGCTATCTCCCAGGCCCATATTTTTTAAAATACTTACAGTGTTTCCTATCTTAGTGTTATCCTATGATATACTATGTTATCCTATGATAAACCACATTATAATAATACCTATTGCTAAGGATGAAAAATTTCAAAGTACATTTTTTAAATCCTTATCTAGCATTAGTCAAGACATTTGCACAGAAGCAACTCACTTTAATATGTAATGGTCATCACCTATGTTGAATGAGACTATAAAACTCATGCACACAGGGGAAAATGCTTTCTACCCCTGGGACTAATGTAGAACAATGAAAGATTTTGTATTTCAGCTCTCTGTGCTTAACTCTATAAGTATACCTACCTTCCGAATTGTTTTTAAAAGGAAAGTGACATTGTCAGTATATATATCATTTTATATTTAAGGAGTAGCTTTATCAATGATAAATAGATAAATAGATCAATAGATAACTACGAACACAAAGAAATGACTGTGCTCTATAGAAAGTTTATTGCAAGTCCCCAATCTACAATCTACATTTCTTGAATATAAACTGAATACGAATATTTAAGTCACTTTGACTAAAAAGTAACTAATTAGATATATGTCAAAGAAGATCTGTATAGTAAGGTTGACTCAGTAACCAATTTGTAAATAAATGATGGTTGATATAGCACTTTTCATGTAGTAGAAACAATAACAATATATATTTCCATGTTTTATATAAAATAAAATAATGAATTAAATGTTTTTAGAAGAGAGATATTTCAACAGATCTTGGCAGGGTATATGGTATAGATTCTCATATATTTCTGTGAGGCATTCCTCTCATCGGGGAAGATTTTAAAGTTTCATCTGTGTCTTTGGATTTTGTGTGTGATTTTCATAATATGTAAAATTGACTATATAAAGGTAACCACTCTGGTCTCAACTAAGGTCTCTGAAATCCAAAGTCAATGGTCAGTACAAAAAAATTCCCCCCAAAATGTAATCTAGACAGATATACAAAAACCTGAACGTTTCATCAGATCAGATTTCACCTTGGGATTTTAGAACGTCCCCTGAAATTCCAATAATGATCCCTTAACTCTGTTTTTCATAAAAATGAAAATAAGTTAATAGGTATAAGTTACGATTTTTTACTGCAAGAATTCTTTAAAAGAATAAATGTGAATCATGGATGAATCCAAATTTTAAGGTCAAAAATAATAGTTATGGGAAAATCCATTAATTCAACAAGATTTATTTATTTAAGTAGTTATTAAGCCACATATTGAGGGCTACTTTGTTCCATGTACTTTTGTGAGGCTCCTATGGCAAAGGACTGAAATCAGTATAGAGGCCAAAAGAAGCACATTTTCAAGTGACCTTTGGAGATCTCTTTTTCTCTCTGGGATGGTACAACGTATTCATTTTATGCTATCTGTGTCTAAATAGTAACTTTGAAGCAAATGAACAAGAAGCAAGTAGCTGAGAGTAAAGAAAAATGGAATGCTGATATGTTAAATTTATTTTATATTTAGAAAAATCAACAAACACTATAAGTATGCCCCTGATTTAATGTCACTATATGCCTAAAATACTACTGTGAATGATTTGTAATCCACTTTGGTCAAAATAAAAATTATTAATAAAAAAATGAACAAGTAAAAATAAAATGGGGTCTGGGAGGATTTGAAAAGGTTCCACCCCTTTTCACAGACTTCGCTCAATTGCTTGATGTGTGTTTAGAGCAGACAAGATGAAACTAGGTGCAAATTAAGAAAAATAATTGTGAAACTAAGAAATAAGGCTAAATTTTATTCACTAATTAATGTGTGTTGTCGTAGGCAAAACACTCCAGGACATTGAGACTACAGGCATATTCAAGGAGGAAAATGCACTGTCCAAGCAGGTGAAAGCAGATATTAACAGATGGGAATATATTAAGCTGAGAAGCTTCTGCACCTCAAAGGAAATAGCGCCCAGGATACAAGAGCCACCAACTGAGTGGGAGAAACTATTCACCCAATACCCATCAGATAAGAGGCTAATTTCCAAAATATACAAGGCACTGACAGAACTCTACAAGAAAAAAACATCTAATTCCATCAAAAGATGGGGAGAAGAAATGGACAGAAACTTTGACAAAGAAGAAATACAAATGGCCAACAGACACATGAAAAAATGCTCCACATCACTAGTCATCAGGGAGATGCAAATAAAAACAACTATGAAGTACCACCTCACACCACAGAGAATGGCACACATCACAAAGAATGAGAACAAACAGTGTTGGTGGGGATGTGGAGAGAAAGGAACTCTTATCCACTGCTGGTGGGAATGCCGTCTAGTTCAACCTTTATGGAAAGCGATATGGAGATTCCTCCAGAAACTGGAAATCGAGCTCCCATACAATCCAGCTATACCACTCCTAGGAATATACCCTAGGAACACAAAAATACAATACAACAACTTCTTCCTTACACCTGTATTCATTGCAGCACTATTTACCATAGCAAGACTGGAAACAACCAAGATGCCCTTCAA
>PVKC010007634.1:0-29257 GCA_004027635.1 Crocidura indochinensis
CTTGGTGCCTAACAAATTAAAGAACTGAGGGTAAAGAGGGTTAATTAAGGGGAAGATAAGAAATCCAGAATGCGCCTATGCGCATTAAGAAATATTAAGAAATAAAAATATTTTTAATTCTCGACTGTTTCTAGGGAAAATATGGAATTCCCTAGATTTGGAGGATAATATTCAAATAGGTCTCTAAAATCAGTGTATTTGTAGATGTGACTTCCTATGCAGTGGTCCTCTCTTCTGCCAAGCCTAATCGATAAACAATTTTTAAAACATCCTTTTATGTATAACAAACTTTAGAGGATTTTTCATGTCTTTCATGTTTTCACATTTGCATAACTTTTCTCATTAGCAACAAATTTTTCATTTAAATAGTACACTCCTAACCAAAAATAGCATAATCTAAAGCCCAAAGCTTACCTTCGTGTTTACAATAGTTTTAAACCAAAATAAATGTCATGTACCATCATTATAATAACCGTGCTTTTTCAAGCATGTCAATACCTAATCAATTCTCTTCCCTGCCCTAATATTTTATTACTCCTATAGTTTTTTCAGATAACAGATACTGAAAATCATGTTGAATATGAGCTTTCAGATTGACTTCTTTTACTCTGTAATATGTATTTAAGTTTCTTCCTTTTTAGAGTTCTATAGTTTGCTTGCTACGCTAAATATCTTTATTTGTATTTTCCATAATTTGTTCTTTAGTTCCTTAAGTGTCATCTGCATACTTTTATCTTTTGAGAATTGCAAAACAACATTCTAAAAACATTTGTATGTAACTCTTTGTAAAAATATGGTTTCAACTTCTTTAGATAAATATCAGTGAATGCAAAATCTGGTCCTTATGAGAAGAATATGGTTTATTTTATTATGACAAAATTATTTTCTAAAATGACAGCAGCATTTTCATTATTATCAGCAATGTGTGTGTTTTCCTGCTAATTTATATTTTAATTTACATGAGGTTTTGTCAGTAATATCCATTATGGCCATTCTAACAGGAGCACAATAGTTTCTTATCATGGTTTTAATTTGCTGATCAAATAATGATCATTTCAAAGAGCTAGCATTGTTTTTATTCCACAGCTTCTAGAAAAATGGAAACTAATTCTTTTCTTTATCTCTTTATGGGCACGTCTATTTTTTCCTTATGGTTCATTTCAAAACATTTCCTTTATCTTTGATTTTATCTCACTAGAAAATTGTATGCTGGTATGTGTTTTCATTATTATTGATTTTGCTTGATATTTTTATAGTTTAAATTTTTCTATTTTTAGAAGCTTTATGATGCTATATAAGGAAATTCTCAGTATTTATTATAAATATATTTCTTCTGAAAGTTTTTTATTTTTCATTTTGTAGTTTAGTTATGAATATGTTACATCATTTATCCCAGAGTTCGTGATATTTTATTTTTCTCCTTTTATTCAGTTTTCTTTCTATTTCAATTGCAGGGTCTGAAAAGTCAGGATAGGAAGCAAAAGCTCTTGCCCTCACTTGACCAACCCATATTTTATTGCCTTTTGAGCACCATCAGAAGTGATTCCTGAGTGCTGAACTAGTAATAGGACCCGAGTACCAAAATAAAACACTAAAATAAAGTTTGTTTGTTACCTTGAAGATATTATTTTTAATTGACATCTTTTTGGTTTACAATGCTCTTAAAAATGACTTTATGCACATAATTCAACACCATACCGATCACCAGTATACCCTTTTCCTTTCCCAAAGTCTCTAAATATTAATTATATCAGTATGCTAATATTTTCATTGAGGTACTTTTAAATTTTTATTACAGTCAGCTGAAGCTGCTTGTCATGGAGGGAGGTGCGAACAGGTGCATGGGCAGCGCTGAGGCTGCGGGATTTAGATTCTTTTACCGCCCAGAGCCTCAGCAGAGCTGGGGCAGTGTTAATCACACAGAGAAAGCTTTTGATAAGGTCCAACACCCATTCTTGATCAAAACTCTCAGCAAGATGGGAATGAAAGAAACCATTCATAATGTAGTTAAGGCCATCTACCACAAAACAATGGTAAATATTATTCTCAATGGAGAAAAACCAAAAGCCTTTTCTCTAATTTCTGGTACAAGAAAAGGTTGTCAGCTCTCACCACTCTTCTTCAACATAGTACTAGAAGTACTTGCTATAGTAATCAGTCAAGAAAAAGATAGCAAGGGAATTCAAATAGGAAAGGAAAAAATCAAGCTCTCACTGTTTGCAGATGACATGATACTCTACTTAGAAAACCCTGAAGACTCTACCAAAAAGCTTCTAGAAACAATAGATTCATATATCAAGGTGGCAGGCTACAAAATTAACACACAGAAATCAATGGCTTTTTATACACCAATAATGATAGGGAAGAGATGGAAGTTAAGGAGGCAATCTCATTCACATTAGTGCCACACAAATTCAAATATCTTGACCAAAGACATGAAGTATCTATACAAAGAAAAATATAAAGCCTTGCTCCAAGAAATAAGAGAGGACACAATGAAATGGAAACATATACCCTGTTCATGGATTGGCAGGATTAACATCATTAAAATATCAATACTCCACAAAGCATTATACAGATTTAATTTGATTCCTCTAAAGACACCCATGACATTATTCAAAGAAGCAGATCAAAAACTTATGAAGTTTATTTGGAACAATAAACACCCTCAAATAGCTAAAGCACTCCTAGGAAAAAGAATATGGGAGGCATTATTTTCCCAACTTTAAACTGTATTACAAAGTGATAGTTATCAAAACAGTATGACATTGGAATAAAGAGAGACCCTCAGATCAGTAGAATAGGCTTGAGTACTCAGAGAGTGTTCCCCAGACATTAAAGTCCTAATTTTTGACAAAGGAGCAAGAAATCCTAAGTGGAGCAGGGAAATCCTCTTTAACAAGTGTTGTTGGTAGAACTGGTTAGCCACTTACAAAAAAGTGACTATGTACCCCCAGTTAACATCATGTACAAAGGTAAAATCCAAATTGATTAAATACCTTGATATCAGACCTGATACCATAAGGTATATAGAACAACACGTCAGTAAAACACTCTATGACGTTGAGATTAAAGGCATCTTCAAGGAGAAAACTGAACTTTCCAAACAAGTGAAGCAGAGATAAACAGATGGGAATACATTAAGCTGATAAGCTTCTGCACCTCAAAAGAAATAATGCCCAGAATACAAGAGCCACCACCGTGTGTGAGAAACTATTCATCCAATACCCATCAGATAAGGGACTAATATCTAAAATGTACAGGGCACTGACAGAAGTTTACAAGTAAAATATATATAATCCCATCAAAAATGTGGATAAGAAATGAACAGACACTTCGATAAAAAAAAGAAATACAAATGTTCAAAAGGCACATGAAAAAATGCTCCTCGTCACTAATCATCAGAGAGATGTAAATCAAACAATGATGAGATGCCGTATCACACCACAGAGATTGGCACACATCACAAAGAATGAGAAAAATCAATGCTAGGGGGGATGTGGAGAGAAAGGAACTCTTATCTACTGCTGGTGGGAATGACATCTAGTTAAACCTTTATAGAAACCTATATGGAGATTCCTCCAAAAACTGGAAATTGAGCTAACATTTGACCCAGCTATATCACTCCTAGGGATGTACCCTAGGAACACAAGAATACAATATAAAAATCCCTTCCGCACACCTATATTTAGTGCAGCTCTATTCACAATAGTCAGGCTCTGGAAACAACCAAGATGCCCTTCAACAGATGAATGGCTAAAGAATCTGTGGTACATATAGACAATGGAATATTATGCAGCCATCATGAGAGATGAAGTCATGAAATTTTCCTATACATGGATGTATATGAAATCTATCATTCTGAGTGAAATGAGTCAAACAGAGAGAGTTAAATACACAATAGTCTCATCTATGGATTTTAGTCATTTATGCAACAATCCTCAGGGACAAAGAGAAGAGGGGTGGAACTTCCAGCTCACTTCATGAAGCTCACCACAAAGAGTTGTGAGTGCAGTTATAGAAATAACTACACTGAGAACTACCATAACCATGTGAATGAATGAGGGACCTGGAAAGCCTGTCTATAGTACAGGTGGGGGTGTGGTGAGATGGAGAGAGATTTGGGACATTTGTGGTGGGATTGTAGCACTGGTTAAGGTGGGTTTTCTTTACATGACTGAAAATTAATCAAAATCATAATTGCAATCAAGATGTTTAAATAAAGATATATAATAAATAAAATAAAAATTTATTACACATTTTTAAAAATTTTTGCAGGGGTACACTCCCCAGCCTTAGTCAAAGGTTTTGGAACTACTTAAAGTGATTATCTGCAAGTCAGATTGGTGATTTAATATGAAAATCAAAAGTTACACTGCTTCTTAGTCCCTGATGTGGTGGAAGTGACAAGTGCCATTCTACCATTGGCTGAGGTTGACAGCACTGTAATTTTCTGTCCTTGTGTACCATGTAGTACCCCTGTGGTGTGGTCTATCACATGTTAGAAACATAACTTATTCCCAGACCAGTGGTAGGCAACCTTTTTTTTTTCCAACTGAGCTAAATCTCACCAAATCCACTATTGAAATTTTTTTGAGAGTCACATATTTAAACTGAAAATACATAGGATGGTACACTGTTTTTAGCTTCAATAAGTTTTTATTGAGAATATCCTGCATGCAAATATCCACATAGGTCAGAAGGATACAAATGATACAACTAGTAGAACAATAACTTTAGAACATTATTATTTATCGATAACATTAAATTCCATAAAATTTGCCTTACAATGTAGAGAAAATAACATCCTGACAATGACTGATGAAGTCACGAACACTAATGTGAACATTGGCCTTGCACTTCCTTGGATAGTTTGAGTATGTCAGGTTTGTATGTTGTTGTTTTTTATTTTAGGCATGATTCCAGGTTCTCATCAATGAAATGATTCTCAATTTACTCTTGATAAGAATCATGCTTGAAAATGGTCGTTTGCATAAATATGTAGAACCAAACAAAGAAAGAACAGGAAACGCTAGTCTTTTTAGTTGATTATATGAGACAGCAATACTCTTCCAGGTGTTAAAAATCAACATATCTTCCTTCTCCAGGTCTTTCAAAGCAGACTACTTGTGCTATGAACTAAGTTCATATTTGTGTTTCTCCAATCTTTCAAACTTTAAGCTCCACAACTCTTTGTTTTTCATTTCATTTTTTTCATTGCATTTCAAAGTTGCCAATGTTGATATTAAAGGGATAAAAATTTAATTCCGTTACAGTGGCATCCAGAGGTTTTTTTTAATAAAGGCCAATGTTGCTTTGCTCTTTCTGAAATCCTGAAAACTCTTGATAAAAACTTCCCTGACATGTAAAAGTGCTATTTTAAAATAGGTAATGTCAATATCAGAATTATTTTTTGGCGATGTTTCAACAAGGGTTGGAATTTTTCTCTGTCAAAATCTTGAGCAAAAACAGATAATTTGTTTTCAAATGAAGTAACTTCTTCTAGCATCGAAAAAATTGTGTTTCCTTTCCCTGGTAGTTTATGATTCAGTTGATTTAGATGTGAAGTGACATCCACCATGAAATACAGTTTTTGAATCCACTGATTGTTAATTCTGAATAGTGAACACCCTTTTCAAGGAAAAATGCTTTGATTTCTGGTAATAGGAAAGCAAAACGTTTCAAAATTTTCCTCTTGATAACCAATGTACCTTGTTATGCTGCCCCCCCATAACACATAACCTGACTGGAGCTGTGTGGAAGCCAGCCACCAGGACTGCACACAAGGCACACACTGACAGAGGCTAGGAGCAGAATCCTGACATCTGGAGGGGCCACCTTGCACACAGAAGAGCCACATTAAAAAGTGTAAAATGCTGCATGTGGCTCGTGAGCTGCAGTTTGCTGACCAGTGCCCTAGAATATTTCTCTGGGCACATTGGGTAGTTTTTCTTTTTTTTATTTATAGCACTTTATTTTGTTATAGTATTTTTATATCCATGTCAGGAGTGTCCATATTTTTTCATTCAGTATATATATAATATATTTATATAAATATATATATTTGCAAGAACCATTCACATTTTTGCAGCTGTTCTAAATTTTCTGTGACAAATTCTAACATTCCTGAATGTCTGATTATTAAGCTGGCTCAAATATTTTTAAAGTATACTTGTTTGTTGGTGTATATTTGTGATATATTTTAGGATGTCTTTAAATTCCTTTTTCCTTTGAGAGGACTTGATGGGTAGAAGGAGCAGCTGTAAAAGTCCTTTGTTGGATGATTTTCTGGGAGCAGGAAGAAAACATCTATTGTACTAGGATTTCTCAACCTTTTACATTTAGATTCCCAATGATCCCGTGCTACTGAAATGTAAACATCCCACTAATTTTGACATTATTTGCCTTTCCTTGAATGAGATATGGCCATGTTTTGGGTTGGGGTCGCCACAGATTACTCCCAAATGAGTGAGACAGAATGATTAGGCAGGGTGTATTTTGCAGTTTCCTTCAGCAAGTGTGTTTCTGTTCTGATAGAATTCAGGCAAAACATTGTTCAACTGATTTCACTTGGGTTAGGTGCTGTTAAGCAGAAAAAGTTCTAGCACTCCTTTTCAAAATGGATTCTTTCCTGCTGCTCTTCCTGTAAGAATTTGATAGAGTTTCTCAAGTTAATCTCTCTTGAACACACCCCAGATTCCACCCATTGACCCCCAGCACAGCTGATTGAGTTCCCTGAGTTTTCAGTACTCAAGATTATTCCACAGTGAGACTGTAAGAATGTTTTTGCTTACAGCAAAATTGGTAAAAAACCTCTACCCGCCACTTGTTCCCATGGTGATTACTGTTGCTTACTCTCTAGAAGTTAAGTCTTGACTGCTGATATGTATGTTTTTATGTGTGTATGTGTGTGTTCAGAATATGAAGCAGCAATTTTACTAGATTCCTATATTTCCTTTGTTTTCAAGAGGCTAATTTTTCAATGTTTTCCATTTTAATTTGTGTTACAATAGAATGGAATCTACAA
Source organism: Crocidura indochinensis (assembly GCA_004027635.1). Taxonomy (NCBI): domain Eukaryota; kingdom Metazoa; phylum Chordata; class Mammalia; order Eulipotyphla; family Soricidae; genus Crocidura; species Crocidura indochinensis. The sequence continues at coordinate 7,028 of PVKC010007634.1, forward strand.
ATTAACATAGAAATGCAAAATCTGGTAAAAACAGTTGAGCAAGTGTTTACCCTTTATTTATTTATTTTTATTGGTAGTAAAGGAAACACACAGTCATGCTTACAATTTACTAGTCCTGGCTCTGAATTCAGGGATCTATTCTGGTAGCACTCAGTGAAACCACTGGGGAATAAAGCATTGAACACACAATGATGGTGTTCAAGGCAAGTGTATTTTGTGCTGTATTACAGTTTGTGCCATTTAATTTCCTAGTCCATATGTTCTATACTATTAACAAAGACTTTTGCTTTTTTTTTTAATTTGGTCTTGGGATCATTCCCAGCAACACTCAAGGGATACTCCTAGTTCCCCATTCAGAATTTACTCCTGGTAGTGCTCAGGGAATAATACATGATGTTGAGAATTGAATCCATGAAGGTCTCATGTTACACTCATGTCCCACATGTTGTCTTATCTTTCCAGTTCCTAAGATTTTTTAAAGAAAAATGCCTATCTATTTTTAAATTATGCCCTTAATCACTAGTCTAGCAAAAGGAGTATTTGTTTAGAATGTAGCATGTACTTTTACTGCCAAGATACAAAAACAGATGTCATAGGATCTACGAATAAAGGATGGCAGGTAATGTTTTCTAAAGTAGGTAGACTGGACATAGAAACAGATAAAGTATTTTAGCCCAACAATCCTAATATTATTGTAAAGAAGGATTGCATATAATATCAGTTATGAATTTTTGGTTTATAGAACAATAATAATAATCCTGATACATTATGTTATTATCCTGATAGTATATGTACTACCTGGTGTTAAAACTATATAATATTATATTATCAGGATAATGATAACCCTGATACATTAGTAGCTTTTTACTGTGCCCTACTCTAGGCAGAGATGTAAATTCCTGTCTCCATCTCTTGGAGCTTTGTGCCTCTTAATCCTTCACCAAATTTATTGTTGTAACATATAAAAAATATTTTGAAAATGAATATTACACCCTCAATATGGTATAGAAGCTTGCCTCAAACATGCACAACTTGAATTTCATCCATGGCAATATATATAGTTTCTTGATCACTACCAGGAATGGTCTATGAGAGAAAAAAAGGAAGCGAGGAGAGACAGAAATAATGAAAGAGAAATGCAGGCCACTATGATGCAAAAGAGATGAAACACTAAACAATGACAGCTAATCACTATGTAAAAATTATAAGTATTTAAGTGCAAATAAAATGTGATAAAACTTTATGTAAATTTTTATGTTAAGCTTTATATTGGATAGTAAATGTTGCTTTCAGACAGAATGAAGTAATTAATTACTCATTATTTAATGGATTGTATCCTTTTTACTATTTCTGGTTTCTGAAACCATGAAGAGATAATTTGCTCTCTTCACTGGCAATTAACTGAATTTTGTATAATCATTTGTAATATTTTCTTGGGTATGTTCCCATACATTTCATATATACAGTGCTTTGAAGTAGATATGTTCATAATATGGAGATTGGCAATTATTCCTCTTGAAATGAGACCAGAATTTCATTGTGCTCTGAAAAGAAAAATTAACAAAGCAAATGTTCCCCTTACAAATCTTACAGCACACCTGTTTACAGAAGCAGTAACACTCAAATTTGGCCAAATCTGTCAGCAGTGATTAAATAGAAAATATGAGTCTGAGTTATTAAAATGCAATTTTCTTTACGAGTGAGATTCATTGATTTCAGAATAACTAGAAATATAAGCAGTAGTGCAGAATCACTGAGTGTTGATCTCTTGAATGAATCAGATTCTGCATAAAATTTAACTTTAACTCTTATATTTTACTGTAGACTTCAAAATAATGCTTAATTCCCTGGCATATAGCTTAATAGTCTGTTAATGGGGCCAATGAAGTTTTTCTTAAAGGGCTAGGTAGTAAATATTTGGTACTTTGCAGAACTTAGAGCTCATTTGCAACTATTTAATTCTCCTATGTAGAAAAAAATCATTCATTTATTTTAGAATGTGCTATGATCAATAAAATTTCAATAAAATAGATATGTACTTTTAATTTCATTTATTCTTTTTGGGGGATTTTATTTTTTGCCACATTCAGAGGTTACTCCTGGCTATGCGCTCAGAAATTGCTCCTGACTTTGGAGATCATCTTGGATGCTGTGAATCACTTGAGGTAAATCCTGGGTCAGCTGCATCCAAAGCAAATGCCATAATTCTTAATATGTTACAAAATAATATTCTCTGATTAGGTTTTTACCAGTTAAAATGTTTAAACCTGTAGTTAACATTTAGAAAAGGCAGGTTAATTCATTGATGTGCTAAACCCTGATCTATTAAAAATAGATGTAATAATTATAGTTCCTTAGCAATTTTGATGAATAATAAAAAATATATGGATGAAAAATAAGACTATTCTGACCTTTACTAATATTATTCAAACTAGTGAATTTTATAGACTCAATACACTGGGACTTAATGTATAATTTTTAACCATGTTGTTAATCAGAGTGGTTTTGTGTACCTCTTTGGCAAGTTGTTTAAAAAATTGCATTAGAACTTCATTGCTGTGAATTTGGCAGTAAGAACAAGCAGAAAACGAAAGCATAATTGCACCTGATTAATTAACAAAGTGACAGCTCTGTGGCCAGTCCTTTGGTGTCATAGGAGTTAGATAATTTAATATTTTAGTCAGAGCAGCTGAAATGCTAAAAGAAATCCTATTTAGTGGGTTAAACTAAGTAGCAAGCATCATCACATTGATAAATATAGTCCAGTCAGAAATTGATCAATAGAAAGTATCCACTTTATTAATATAGTGTGTAACTAAAGGTGTGAGCAGCAATTCACAGCAAGGCTAAAAGTTAGTTGAAATCTTTACATACAATTTTTTTAAAAAAAAAAGTTAAAATGTTAATATGGGCAATCAGCTTTAATTGCGACTTTTTTGAGTTTCTATTGCTTAACAGGCAGCACTATTCCTACTAAGCTTTCAGAAGTAAAACTAAATCCACGAATAAGAATGTGGTTCATAATTAATTTAAGATTGGAGGTGACTTAACAATTGATATGTAGGCTCCAAAAATTGTTAGTTGATAGCGCAACAGGTAGGATGCTTGCCTTGCACACAGCCTATTGAATTTAATCTCTTGCATATATCCCCTGAGTACCACGAGAAGAGAGTAACACCTAAGCATTGCTGTATGTGGCCAAAAAATACAAAAAGTATCATAGAATTTCAGTTATTATATCATGTATATATTTGACTATTCTATCACTTTGTTTAGAAAAGATGACTTAGCAAGTAATATGACTCTTAAATTATATTTAGAATGTTCTTATATTTACCCTGGAAGATAATGTTTCTATGCAATTTACTGAACATAATGAACAAATATGTATAGAGCACACATTGTCCATTCACTTATACCTATAGAAACTCACCCACTAAACTACTATGTAAAACAGTATTATGTTATTTGTTTTGAAGCCACAACTGGCAGAGCTTAGGTTTTTGCGTGGCTCTTGCAGCGTCAGGAGACTATCTGAGGTGCCAGAGGTTGATCTCAGGCCAGTTGTGTGCAAAGTATACTCTACTATACGATCACTGTTTTTTATGTTTAATAATTAATGGCTTTAATTTACTGTGGTGTTAATAGTTTTTATTGTATCTTGATTCAAGTAATTTTATTTTTAAAATAATATATTTGATTAAGCAAGGTTATTACAGCAATTTTTATAGTTTGATTTTATTCATCAAATGTTCATATACCTTCACCAGTGCAAATTTTCTGCCACTGATGTCTCTCCTTCCTCACCTCCCCTAGCCCATACCAGTCTCTGAGACAGGCATTCTGCTTCTTTCACACTATAATTGCCATTAATATTAGTTGCCAACTATTATTAGTTGTCAGTGTAGTTAGTGCTTTAACCAATCACTGCTCTTTGTGGTTATCATAAGCTGGTCATCTCTATTGTCTCTGGATATTGTTACCATACTGTCTTTTATTTTTCTTAAATACTGCAGATGAAAAGGACTACACAATGTCTATCCCTCTCCATTTGACTCATTTTACTCATCATAAAAATCTCCATGCCCACCCATGTATAAGCATATTTCATGAGTTTATTTTTTCTAAATGGTCATTTTATAGATATACCACAGTTTCTTTATCCAGTATTTTTCAACCATTTTTGTGCAAAGGTACACCCTTTTTCATGAAAAAAAAAAAAAAACTAAGGGGCACACCACCATTAGGAAATGTTAAAAAAAATTAACTCTCTGCCTACATTGACTATATATAAAGTAATTTTCTTGAATAGGAATCAAATAAACACAAAAATCATTTTATTATTTATATTTTATATAACTTTATATTATATTTTATAATAGTTATCATAAAATATTCATAATATTATATAATGTATATGATTTATATAATTTATTATTTCATAATAAAATATCTTATAATTGTTCATATTTCTTTTCACTTAGTGCAAAGAACACAAAGCTGAACACAAAGCTGATATTTCGGCAGGAATTAAAGAAAGACACACATGTAACTCCATCAACAGCTCTCAGTCTCTTTCTAATTTAGCTTTTATAGCAATCAGGCTTGAAAAGCTCATCTCACACAGATATGCAGTGGAAAATGGGAGCAATGTCAAAATAGCTTTGTTTACCAGAACTGGGAACTCCTTGGCAGTATCCAACCAAACACTGTCCAATGGTAGATCAGCAAATTTTAGCTTGAAACCATGACATTTCTCTCAGTTCAGTTAGTTACTCTTGCTCCTGTAAACTCAGGTCCTCTCCACAGACTGATGCTGAGCTATAAAGGTCTCTAACCAAGTCAAGCAATCAGTGGAGACTGAAAAGAAATAGCATGACAACTTCTCTTTGAGAGTTTCTTGGAAAAAGTCCTTTCTGAACAAAAGTAGCATCATCATTAAGAAAACAATATCCATAATATTGAATCAAATTTTTTTAAAAAAAATTTAAAATTAACATATATTTTGTCTAGGACACAAAGTTGACTGTGTTTGGATATCATTTCTTGGTGTTTAGGTTCCTTATAATGTTCTGGAATCCAACCCATGTTGGTCACATACAAGGCAAAAGCCCTACATGCTCTATAAACACTTCTGCCCAAAATCCACTCAACTTTTCCAATGTATACTAAAGAAAGAGATGAATGCTACTTTCCTTTGTTTAGACAATCACAAATAAAATTATTTTCAAAAAAGAGGCATAACTTGAAGTTCTAGAAAATAAAATTTAGATATATATTTTAGCAATATATAAATCTGAATATTTATTTATGATTTTTGAATTTTTATTATTTTTAATTGCCGAGATTTTATTTCTATGAAATATGTATTTTCATCATTATTACATCCAACACATTGATAATCTTAGCATTAAATTTTAAAAAATATCCAAGACTTAATATACTCAGATGTTAACCCTCACTCAATTTTCTCCCAGCTCACCTGGATGGGAGGAGTTTGTGGTTACTAATAAAAGGGGTTGCCTCAGGGTAAGAGGATCTTCAGAGAAGATTCAGAGAGAGAGATTCAGCAAGAAGGTTCAGTAGAAGGAAGCAGCATGGAGAGATGGCAGAGTCAGTATATAATTCAGGGCAGCTTAAGTAGAAGCCACACATGGTGGCTAGGGCATATTATTAATAAAAGCTGAAGTCTCCTGATTTCTACTGATTGCTTGTGGATAATTTCCTCGCTTCTACCTTGAACCTGTAGACCCTGCTGCCCATAAGGGAATGAAGGCATATGGCCTGGCTGAGAAAGGACTCACCATTCATTCATCATCAGTCAGTCCCATCCAAGGACAATTATTAATTTAATTATTACTTCATTCAGATACCACAAAACCTAAATCAAGATAGTTTCTTTCTAGAATCAGGTTTCTGTTTTGTATGCAATACTAACTAGTCTAAATCTGATTAACTGATAAAATATATCTATTATATTGCAAATAATTGTTATTATATTGCTTTGGGACATAACCAGCAGTATTTAGAGCTTACTCCTGACTCTGTGCTTAGGTATAATTCCTCGTGGTCTCAAAAGACCATATGGGGCTCCAGAGATCAAATCTAGGTCAGACACATGCAAGTTTATTATGCTACCCATCTACTATTCTTTGAACCCACAAATAATTTCTATACCATCACTCTTTCTCTACATATTTCTAGTATGGTATTTTTTGTTTGTTTCTTTGTTTTGGTTTTTGGGTCACATACAGCAGTGCTCAGGGGTTAATCTTGGCTCTGCACTCAGCAATCACTCCTAGCAGGCAAGGGGACCATATGGGATGCCAGGATTCACACCATCTTCCATCCTAAATTGGCTTGTGCAAAGCAAACACCCTAATGCTGTGATATCTCTTTGACCTCTGCTAGTGAGTTGTTAATATCTTATGTCAATGAATCTATTGCCTTATTCACATATGACTAGGAAATAAAAGTATTAAACTTGCATTTTAGAGTACACAACTAGAACCACATTCAAATTGTGTAGTCTTTTGGTACCTCATTTAAAACTAAAATAAGAGTTAATCTTAAAATTAAACTAAATGATGAGAATTGGGATATTATATGAATACAAATAAAATCAGTAAATTTATGTTATCAATATCACTTTTTAAATTCTTTTATTGAGGTCATTGTAAATTACAAGTCTTTCACAGTTGTATTTCAGGTATTTAGTGACAGTGAATTAGGGCCATTCCCACCAGCATTGTAGTTCTTCCTCCACCCCTGTTACCATCATGCATCCCAAAACTCCACCCCTAGCTCCCTGGACTACTAATGTAACAGGACTATTTTGTTTTTAGCTTGTTATAGTTTGGGTCTCTTGATTCTGTTGTCATTTACTTTGGCTTGGGTATTTAAATCTGACTTCTTTTTTCCCACTCAATGTTCCTGAGACTACTTGGCCCCTGGGCACCATATATTTTTCTGTTTCACAATTTTGAAAAGACAAAGAACTATGAAACAGAACAAAATAATTCAACTTCTATGATTCTATGAAAAAGTTAGAGTCCATATCTAGAAAATAAGTAAAATTAAATGAAGAAAGGAAAAGGGGTTGTCTGAGAGGCAAGTGTGGCTTTTTTTCTATAGGCACATCAAAAGTTGGAAAAATTAGAAAGAAAATTACATTGTTTCAACCCATGAAATACACTATCAAAATACCAACTACAGACTCTGAGTATGTTAGTTATCCAGAACCAATGTCACTCTCTCTGGTCCCAGAAAAAATTCTGCTCAGTTGCAGTTGAAAAAGTCAGTCTTCCGTAGGTACTGATCTTGTTTTTTGTACAGGTCCTAAGATGAAGCCTAGGATAAAGACTTTTTTTGTGGTCCTGGAAAAAGCTCTCCTTAGTCACAGTTGTTTTAGGCAGTCTTTTCTAACTAGAGATACTGGTTCTTGCACAGATCCTAGGGCTATCTTCTGATTTCATCTTATCCTTGGGTAGTGAGGTAGGGCAACCTGCCCTTAGATCAAGTTGTTGCTGTTTCCTCATCATCAGGGTACCGTATGGGTCTACTCTGGAGCAGGTTGGTACAAGGGCAGCATTCTGGCCTCCCCCAGGGAGAGTTTTAATCCTGGTTTTTATGCCATAATCAGTGCCAGTATCAATATCAGGATCTGAGGTTTGGGGTTGTATAATCGATGTCTGATCCATTGAGGTCTAAGTCAAGTCTCCATGACAAATACTTAGGGTAAAAGGCAGATCTGCCCTATAAAATTTATTAGTTCCCATCCCTATAAGATAAGAACTTCTTTCTATATGTAAAATTTCCCCCATTTTAGTGTGGTTATGCAAAACGGAACAATGCCACATAATACTCCTGGTGCATATGGGGGTAAAAATAGCAAGCTAAACAATCACTATAACCTGATTGTAACCTGAACTCATAATCCCATTTCAGTTTTTTTTAAAAGAACTTATTACTAAGCAGATTCAAAACAGGTATGGGGGAGGCTACATCTATTATGGAATTAGACACTAGAAATTATAACTGTTAAGAAAATGCATCTAAAGAAACATGCAAAAGAAACATGGAAATCTCCTTTAAGTCTTTTGAGATAGTGTGGGGGATGTAGAATCCAGAGAACAGTTTCATCCTGTCATATCAGGTAGTATCCTCGAGGTGAGGGTCTCTCAGTAGCCAAATTCCATAGCAAGCAACAATATATAATGGGAAGAAGTGGGTGAAAAAGAGCCGCTAATAGTGTGTCTGCAGAAGCGGTATTTGCAGGTTCTTCCCAGGGTGAGACATAGAAGGTTAGGAGGGTGTCCTCTCACTTTGGGAGTCAGCTGGGATAGGATGATTTTTCCAATCCCTGAGGAGTTAAGAACTGCTGCTTATGAGGGTTAATTGGGGGGAGATCAAGTATAAGGGTTGAGAGGGAAAGAGCACAGAAGAGGATTTGTAAGGTGGTAGACAAGGGGTGGAGAGGAGGGATATTATATAGTAGGAACTATATACAATATAGGTAGAGATTATGTACAGTACAGATTATACAAGCATAGAGGAGTCCACCATATACACACTCACATACACACACACATTAAAATCAGTTAGTGGAGATCTATTGGAACTTTACAGTTGAAGGACTTATCCTTGTGGAATGGGTCAAAGCTCTTAAGAAAATGAAGCCATCAAGTTGGGGGCTGTAGTGGGAATTTTCCATAGCTAGGGAATTCATCGATGTTGGCAATAAACTTTGCTAGATAACAGCTTATTATTGTGCCTGGAGCATTCTTAGAACAATCATAATTTTCCAATCAAGAGTACTTAGCAATATGTTAGTAGACTCTGTAAGAAGAGTGTGCCTCATGATGTATTATTTACTATGTCTTGAGCATACAGATTTTCTTCCTGGAAGCAAACTTATGATGTGGAACTTGCGGTCTAATAATAAGCTAGCTTAGCATATAAAACAAAAACAAATCAAATTGTAAAAAATATAGTAAATGAATGGGGCATTCTAAGGTGTGCTGTTGCCTATTTCAATGGTCTCTGCATACATAGCATTAGATCATGTTACTAGGAATAATTAAATAAAAGATGGATAATTTGGAGTATTTTGTCAAGGCCTTACTATGTTGAAGACTGTGTTTGTAGTCTAGTATGATAAAATACCAAAATGCAAAACTGATGACCAAACTATATCTTTAAAATCTGCTATGAACAAAAAAAAGTTAGTTATTATACTCATAATGTGATCAAGACATTGAAACATCCTAATAATGAGCTCAGCAGTGAGAATCCTTAAATTTTGAACTGATATAACAGCTATTTCTGTGACAAGAATAGTAGAACATTATTATAGATCTCTATGGTGAGCATTTGATTGAAGAACTGTTAGTCTAAACAGTTCAATCCATTGATGTAGACTTCTTTATATGTTATATGTTTCTCCTCTTCCACTGAGTTTGTTTCCCTATCTTTGCACATGTGGTGATCAAGATATCTACCTATTAGGCAATTTTATTTCTTCATGTATATATTTTTATACCACATATAAGTGATACAATTCTGTATTTATCTTTCTTCTGGCTTACCTCGCTTAACATAATATTTTCTAGATCTATCCATGTTGCTTTAAACTACATTTTTGTATTATTTCTTTCCATTATGTAGTATTATATTGTCTATTTGCAACACGTCTTCATGATCCACTCATCTGTTGATGGGCATCTAGGTTGATTTCAAGTCTTAGCTATTGTATAAAGTGCTGCAATGAAAAGTGGTGTGCATACATCCTTTTGGATGAAAATTTTTCTGTCCTGAGGTAGATATCTAAGAGAGGGATTATTAAGTCATATGGTAGCTCAATTATGAGTATACTAAAAGCCCTCCATATTGTTTTTATAGGGCCTAAGCCATGAGCATTGCCATTAACCATAAAGGAGAGTTCCTTTTTCACCACATCGTTGGCAACATACGTTGTTCCCATTGTTTTTGATGTTTGTCATCCTCATGGGTATAAGGTTATATCTCATAGTTGTCTTAATTTGGATTTATCTAATAAAGAACATTTTTCATGTGTATGTTGGCCATATGTTGCTTTCCTGAAGATAAGTGTCTGTTAATTTTCTCTTCCCATTTTTTAATGCTTTTTAGGTACTGTGGAGTTAACAATTTTAATAACGTTTTATACCCTAGATATCAAATCTTTACCTGATGTGTTGAGTGCAAATTCTTTTTCCCAATCAGTTAACTGTATACTAGTTTTAGCCCATGTTTCTTTTGCCATACAGAAACATTTTAGTTTGATGTACTCCATTTATTTAGGTTTGATGATAAATTTCTTGCCATTGGCATCCTGTCATCAAATAATTTTTTAAGATGTAAATCTTGGAGTCTTCTGCCTATGTTTTTCTCTATGAACTTTCTGAATTTGGGTCTGATCTCAAAGTCTTCAATCCACTTTCGGTTCTTTTACTGTTCCTTAAATTATTTTATTTTCTTATACTAATAATTTTTTATGACCAAAGTGGTTTACAAATCATTCTCAGTGGTATTTCAGGTACATAGTGACATTGAATAAGGAACACTCCACTACCATTGTTATCCTCCCTCCTGTTCCCAGCCTGCATCCCATATCACCCCTCTTTTGCCTCCCAGGCTGCTACTACAAGTGGTCCCTTCTGTGTCTAGCCTGTTGTAGATTGAGTATTGTTTCTGTTGTAGTTAGCTTTGGTTCAATCTACTTTGAATTGACTTGTGAAAGGAGGAAGATGTGGGTCAATCTTTAATTTCTTACACGTGATTATCCAATTGTTCTAACATCATTTGTTGTAGAGACAGAGAAGGAACCTGAAAATAAGTTAAAAGAAAGAAACTATAGCAGAATTAAACAACATAGGAACAATTAAAACCATACAAAGGATAATGAATCCAGGAACTGGTTTTTTGAAAAAAAATTAACAAGATAGATAAACCACTGAAAAGACTCATAAGGAACATAAAGAAGAACACCCAAATAAATCTAATCAGAGATGACAGTGGAGAGATTACAACAACCCCCTCCCCCAAAATCCAAGACATAAAAAGGTCCTATTATGAAAAACTATACTCAGTTAAGCTAGAGAACTAAAAAAAATGGTCAGATTCCTGGAAATATATCACCTCCCAAAACTTATAAAAAAGGAATTAGGAGGCCTAAACAGGCCAATAAGAATTTAGGAAATCAAGTAACTCCCCAAGAATAAAAATCCCGAACCAGATGGGTTTGCAACTGAATTCTATCAAACCTTAAGAGAAGATACTGGGGGCCGGAGAGATAAGCATGGAGGTAAGGCATTTTCCTTACATGGAGAAAGAATCCCAGTTCCTTCTGGGATCGGTGGTTTGAATCCCAGCATCTCATATGGTTCTCGAGCCTGCCAGGATTGATTCCAGGAGAGATTTCAGAGTGTAGAGTCAGGAGTAACCCCTGAGTGCTGTTGGGTGTGACCCAAAAACCAAAAAAAGAGAGAGAGAGAGAGAGAGAGAGAGAGAGAGAGAGAAAAGAGTGAGGGAAGACGTACTACCATTGATACCATTGCTCTTTAGACACGTTCTAAACATGGAAAATACGGAAATCCTTCCTAACTTGTTTTACGAATCAACAGGCCAATTTCACTAATAAACATGATGCAAAAATTCTTAACAAAATTTAAGGGAACCGAATTCAACAACACACCAAATGAGGTTATTCACCATGAACAAGCGGGTTTCATCCCAGGAATGCAAGGATGTTTCAACATACACAAATCAATCAACATCCTACACCATAAAGAACAAAAACCGCATGATTATACCGATTGATGCAGAGAAAGCTTTTGAAAAAATTCAACACCCATTCATGATAAAAAAAAATCCTCACCAAAATAGGCATGGACGGAACATTCCTCAAGATAGTAATAGTCATCTATAAGAAGCCCACAGCCAGCATTATCCTTAATGGTGAAAAACTGAAAGAATTTCCACTCAGGTCAAGCACTAAGCAAGACTTTTCTCCACTGCTGTTAAAAATAGTGTTAGAAATCTGACAAGAGAAGGAAATCAAGTGAATTACAATAAGAAAAGTGGAAGTCAAACTATCATTATTATATTATCATAGTATATATATTGTATAATATATCTGTTATATAGCATATTATGTACACATATTATATATTATTATATATTATCATATTATCAACTATATTATATTATCAGATGTTATGATGATATATATTGAAAACCCTAAAGAGCCCATAGAAAAGCTTCTAGAAACAATAACCCAATATAGCAAAGTGGCATATTACAAAGTCCCTTCACAAAAAACAGTGGCATTCCTTTATTCTTATACTGACTCAGAGGGAGAAGATATCAAAGATTCTACCCTTTTAAAATCGTGTCCAAAACTGTCAAGTACCTAGGAATCTATTTAACAAATTAACCCTAACCCTCCTATACTAGGAGAACTTAAAAAAACTTCAGAAAAAAATGAAGAGGTCCTCCAGAAATGGAATATCATCCCATGCTCATAGGTTGGAAGAATTAATATCATCAAAATGACCTTCTGGCCCAAACTATTATTATATTGATTTTATAATATATATAATATATATAAGTATAAGTATATATATTATACTTATATAGATAATATATAAGTATAAATTATAAAGTATAAGTATATATTATACTTATATAGATAATATATAACTATATATAATTATAATATATAATAATGTTTATATATTAGATTTATATTATATGTCATTATATTGCTTTTTAACTATTATATTGATTCAGTGAAAACCCTAATTACATTCATACATTGTTCTTCAAGAACTTAGAAAAATCCATTATAAAATTTGCATGGAATCATAAAAGACCTAGGATAGCTAAATTATTAAAAAAAAAAAAAGAAACTGGAGGCATCACTTTACCTAACTTGAAGCTCTACTACAAAGCTCAGTGATAAAAATAGCATGGTATGATGACCTGGCACGGGCCTCAGAAGTATGGGCATTCTCTATTCACCCCTCAGCCAGGGAATCCATCTATGAAACATCCAAAGTTGTCTATTTCATCACCTGGGAGCAATCCTCTACCAGGGAAAACCCTACTGCTGCTCTGACATCCATCTACTCAAAAGAGTCTTTCCTTAACACTGAGAAACCTTAAACAACAGCAACAACAATGACCTGCTTACTGAACAGGGCTTTCTGCATTGCCCTTTAATTGTGAGTTGAAAGTAGAGGACACTGCACCATCCTGATTTCAATGTAGGATATAGAGATTCCAGGATATTCAATACAGAAACATGATACCAAAAACAGAGACTGTGTGAAAAATAAAACTGTATTGGCAGTACAGACAATGACCTGGTTTTGACAAACTACTTTGCCTGAAGTCAAGAGTTGGTCTTGTGTCAGGAAACTTCATGGTACGGTCTTCTTGTATTTAGGCCAAGGTTTTTCCTTTCCATGTCCCTCATACTTTATGGGCCTATGCAAACGATAATTGCCACTCTAACACCGTTTTTACTGTGCTCCTTTGATTCTAAACTTTAAGAAAACCCACTTAAACTTTTGAGATTAACTTAAACTAATATGCATGTGCATGGAAATGTAAAAAACTACTATGCCTTCAAGTTTAAGGAGTTACATAAATTTTATGGCTTTAGATTGCTTTGTGTACCGCTAAGAAATATTATAATGTACTACAATGTGGGGTCTTGAGGGACAAAGTAATTCTACATGAGTTCTGTTTTATTTTTCTTTGATTGTAAGTTCAAAATTAAGGTGTCAGCAGGGGATTTCTTCTGAGAACTCTGTTTTGGGGTGATTGTCCTTCCACTGTAACTATTCCTTATCCTCTTTCTTTGCATCATTGCTTACATATTACAAATAAAAATGAATTGAAATAAATAAATAAAAAATAAAGATTAAAAATAAATAGCATGGTATTGGAACAAAGACAGAATATCAGACCAATGAGTTAGATTATTTATTGACTTTTCCCCAAGTATATAGTCAACTAATCTTTGACAAAAGAGACAAGAATTTGAAATGAATAATCATCACTTTTACTGATCAGAGTTAAGAAAATCAGAATTTGTTATATGCCATCTCAGAAACATTATAATTAACATTACTATTAAAAACTGGATGGATTTTATTTAATGAGAAATAGTTCCTGGTCTATAAAACTCTTTACATAGTGGTCATAATTTATTGTCATACATTTAATGTAAAAGTAATAAAAGTCATAAAAACCAGTGACACCTTTGCTGTGAAATATTCTTGGCTTATCTTTTGGTAAATATAATCCATGAGATAATAATTGGAAAAATATAGTAAAACATTTGTAACTGTTTTTGATGCTCATAGAATGATAGATACCATTAAAATGATAAATAATGTCTGATATCAACACCATCTAAACCTGATAGCATAAAATACATTAGATACTACATAACTTTATCAAAGTTTATACTTCTAAGGAAACTACTTTTTGTTTTCACAAATAAAATTCCAGATCTGTGAGGTACATAGTCTTCATAAAAATCAGACTCACAACCTACTTAGTTCTGCTTATTTCCCTTAAATAGAAACTCCAAAGTTTATAGTTATCCTGCTTGGTACATTGCAGTGAATGAACAACCAAAGATTATTATTTAACATTTGGTAGAGTGGTAAGCTTTTGATATCTTAAAAAAAAGTTCTTTAGTGCATGAATTATTTCAGTAGCATGTATCTATTGTCATATGCATATCTATTTTAAGTAAATTTTTTCTAGCAGTTACTATTTCACATATATTTTCTCCTGTATAAAAGAAGTATATAAAAAAGAAAATATAGAAACATGTTTTGATAGATATGTGTATATCAACACTGAAAACAGAACACTAGCACAAACCTTGCACTTCAGAGAAAAGATCATTGAAAATACTTTTAGTCATAAATTATTTTCATTTGTATTACTATTACTATTACTAATGCAAGCCAATGTTCAAAGATATTTTCTTGACATTTGGAATACTTTAAAATATAACATTTAAGATTTGTTTTGTACTGAATGCCCAACCACTTTGTTTTATTTTGGGGCCACACCTGATGGCACTCAGAAGTTACTCCTGGTTCTGTGCACAGAAATCACTCCTGACAGGCTCAGAGGACCAAACAGGACTCCAGAAATAAAACCAGGTCTGTCCTGGGTTTGTTGCATGCAAGGTAAAGCTTTACCATTTTGCTATCTCTTCATCTTCTGCCCAATCACTTTAGATATTGTCTGGTCTTTGGAAATTTAGTGGCTTCACCTCATCTGGACTCTGTTTTCCTCATCCAATCGACTAGCACTCATCAACGAGGACAATATGAAGCAAAAGCTTAATGATTTCCATGAGACATTCATTAAGGAGGCCATTTTCCTTTTCACCTCTAAGTGTAAATAGATGTTCTTTGGGAGTTTTTTAAGATCTGGTTCTCCCAAAGTCTACAAAAAAGAAAGTGATATCCTATACCCCCTGTCTGGGGAGTACTGGAGAAGATGGTACATTGATAATTCTCAGGAAATAATTAATCCAAACAGAATATTGAGGAAATAGCAGGCAAGAAAATTTACACTGCAAGCCATTCACCCACAAGCCAGTCACTTTAACAAACGAAACCACAAACTAAGATGACAATCCCAGCTCTGCTCTACTTCCTACAATTTATTCAATTCCAAAATTCAATTCCCTCCCCTAGGGAAGGGGAAAATACCAACTGATTGAGATACAATGACAAATTGGAAACAAATCAGACCACTTCAAAAGGTATAAATATTCCCCTTTATAATTCTTTAAAAAGCAATAGAAAGCCTATAATAATAGATATATATCTATTAAGTAACAATATATATAATTTATATAATATATAATAAGCATAAAATAATAAAAAATAACTATTATAGCCCTAAAAGGCAAGGAAAAATACAAAAAGAATAGCAATAATTTGCATAGGTTCATCAAAAAAACTTTAGGCATAATAAAAGGGTGTTCCTACCCTAAAATATGAGTTAATGAACCAACTATAAGCTCCATAATACTTAATAATTGCTATTGTAAATTATGTAAAGTTCTCATAAAAGCCTTCCTTTTGGATCAAACAAAGTCGGAATTCATTGTTCTGGGAGATCCATGAAGCAATTAGAGAACCATGGGAATCCACAACTAGAAAACTCAGAAAGAAATGATTTTACATCCTTAGATGAAGTCAGTCCATCCAGCAGGCAAGATGAAGTTTTTCATTAGGTCACACTCAGGCTGCAGATGAGTCAAATGTAAAGGCACAGTTTGAGGCCACTCCTATAAAATGGTAGATGTACCCCGCATGTTACTGAGGAAAAATTGCAGAATCCACCAACAAAAACTTGAGGGTTTTGGCACTCAAGAAAATATTTTTCAAGCTCTTTACTCATAGCCAGAATTCCATGATAATCATAAAATGAGATAAAAGGTATAGGGGAGTTCAGCCAATTATAGATTGATGGGAGTTCAAGTCAATTAATCAAGACTAAATGTTTCAGATGAAGAACCTTCTTATTTTAAGACAATATGTGATGTTCCATCCTTAATGGATAGAAACTCCTATTTATAACTATATATTTTTCTAATTTAATGTGCTCGTGCAAAAAGTTGTCAAAAACATAAGAAAAAATCGGGATAATAATGATAAATAAACAAAAACTAATAATACATTTTCAGCCTAAAATAATAAAAATGCTTTCTATGGTAGATTCCTACAAGATTGTAGGGAGCCCCTTTAAGAACAGGCAGAAAATACAGGGTCAAATGCAAGCATAGAATTTTGCTAAAAGCAGGCAGATTTGAGAATTGATTGTTAACCATTTAAGACTTAAGGGCACCAAAAAAGAGAGCCATAAAGCAGGTAGCCTCGAGAAGTATATTCCACCTGCCAGAGATAGATTCCATTATCAGTACATGCCAGACCTGATGGAGACAGAGCTCACTATCTGCACATTCCATCTCAACTGCCAATGGATTTTGTCATTCGTCCTTTTAAATATATCTACCTCTTATTTACATATTTATGAGTGGAGCTATGCCCACAAAATAGCATTTAAGTAGGGCCTTGAGTTTCAATAAACGGAATTAGATTCGGTCTTGGCTAAAATCCTTTTACCACTTTTGTCTGTTTCCATGTCTGTCCTTGTCTGTCTGTCATGTCTGCCTTTGTGTCTTCGTGTTTCTGTCTCCCTCCAAGAAAGAATAACCACATCTTAACTGGTACCCCTGCAGGAAGTGCACCCACACAAGTTAAATAAGAATAGAGGAAAAACTATTTACAGAAGAAAATAGAAAATAAAGGCAAATTAAAAAAAAAGTATAGCCATAAGAAAAATATACATAGAAGTCAATATCTTCTTTTTTCCAATTTTTATTTAAACAACTGTATTACACATATGATTGTATTTGGGTTTCAGTCATGTAAAGAACAAAAACCGTCACTATTGCAACATTCCCATCACCAATGTCCCAAATCTCCTTCCTTCCCACCCAACCCCCGCCTGTACTCTAGAAAGGTTTTCTAATTCCCTCGTACATTCTCATTATTAGATAGTTCAAATCGTAGTTATTTCTCTAACTAAACATCCTTGTTTGTGGTGAGCTTCCTGAGGTGAGCTGTAACTTCCAACTCTTCTCTTTTGTGTCTGAAAATTAATATTGCAAGAACGCCTTTCATTTTTTTAAAACTAATAGATGAGTGAGACCATTAGCGTCTTTCTCTCTCTGTCTCTCTCTCTCTTTCTCTCTGTCTCTGTCTCTCTCTCTCGCGCTCTCTGACTTGTTTCACTCAGCATAGCATAATAGATTCCATGTACATCCATGTATAGGAAAATTTCATGACTTCATCTCTCCTGACAGCTGCATAATATTCCATTGTGTATATGTATCACGGTTTCTTTAGTCATTCATCTGTTGAAGGGTATCTTGGCTGTTTCCAGAGTCTTGCTATGATAAATAGTGCTGCAATGAATATAGGTGTAAGGAAGGGATTTTTGTATTGTATTTTTGTGTTCCTAGGAGTGGTATATCTGGGTCCTATGGGAGCTAGATTTCCAGTTTTTGGAGGAATCTCCATTTGCTGTTCATAAATGTTGAACTAGATGGCATTCCCACCAGCAGTGGATAAGAATTCCTTTCTCTCCACATCCCCTCCAACACTGCTTGTTCTCATTCTTTGTGATGTGTGCCAATCTCTGGGATGTGAGATGGTACCTCATAGTTGTTTTGATTTGCATCTCCCTGATGATTAGTGATGTGGAGCATTTTTTCATGTGTATTTTGACCATTTGTATTTCTTCTTTGTCAAAGTGCCTGTCCATTTCTTCTCCCCATTTTTTGATGGGATTAGATGTATTTTTCTTGTAAAGTTCTGTCAGTGCCTTGTGTATTTTGGAGATTAGCCCCTTATCTGATGGGTACTGGGTGAATAGTTTCTCCCACTCAGTGGAGGGGCTCTTGTATCCTTGGCACTATTATTTTGAGATGCAGAAGCTTCTCAGTTTAATATATATTCCCATCTGTTAATCTCTGCTTTCACTTGCTTGGAGAGTGCAGTTTACTCCTTGACAATGCCTTTAGTCTCAATGTCATGGAGTGTTTTATTTACATGTCGCTCTATATATCTTATGGTTTGGGGTCTGATATCGAAGTCTTTCATCCATTTTGATTTTCTTTTGTACATGATGCTACCTGGGGATCTAAGTTCAATTTTCCAGCACCACTTGTTGAAGAAGCTTTCTTTGCTCCATTTAGGATTTCTTGCTCCTTTATCAAAAATTAGGTGATTGTATGTCTGGGGAACATTTTCTGAGTATTCAAGCCTATTCCACTGATCTGAGGGCCTGCCATTATTCCAATATCATGCTGTTTTGATAACTATTGTTTTGTAGTACAGTTTAAAGATGGGGAAAGTAATTACTCCCATATTCTTTTTCCCAATGATTGCATTAGCTATTCTAGGGTATTCATTGTTCCAAATTAATTTCAAATTTGCTGATCCACTTCTTTGAAGAATGTCATGGGTATCATTGAGAGATCACATTCAATCTGTACAATGCCATTTTAATTATGTTAATTCTGCCAATCCATGAGCGGGTTACATGCTTACATTTTTGCATATCCTCTCTTATTTCTTGGAGCAGAGATTTATAGTTTTCTTTGTATAGGTCCTTCACATTTTTAGTCAAGTTGCTTCCATGTTATTTGAGTTTGTGTGGCACTATTGTGAATGGGGTTGTTTCTTAATGTCTATTTCTTCCTTATTACTATTGGTGTATAGAAAGGCCATTGTTTTTTTTGTGTTAATTTTTTAGCCTGCCAACTTGCAATATGAGTCTATTGTTTCTAGAAGCTTTTTGGTAGAGTCTTTAAGGTTTTCTAAGTAGAGTGTCATGTCATCTGCAAACAGCAAGAGCTTGACTTCTTCCTTTCCTAACTGGATTTCCTTGATATCTTTTCCTTGCCTAATCACTATAGTGAGTACTTCCAGTGCTATGTTGAATAGGAGTGGTGAGAGAGCAGAGCCTTGTCTTGTGTCAGAATTTAGAGGAATGACTTTCAGATTTTCTCTATTCAGGACAATATTTGTCTCTGACTTGTGGTAGATGGCCTTAACTATATTGAGAAAGGTTCCTTCCATTCTCATCTTGCTGAAAGCTTGGATCAAGCAAGGGTGTTGGACCTTTCAAATGCTTTCTCTGCATCTATTGATATGATCATATGATTTTTATTTTTCTTGTTGTTGATGTTATATATTATGTTGAGAGATTTAGGGATGTTATACCAGCCTTACATTCCTGGGAAGAAACCTACTTGATCATTGTGGATGATCTTCTTAATGAGGCATTGAATCCTATTTGCCAGGATTTTGTTGAGGATCTTTGCATCTGTGTTTATCAGCGATATTGGTGCCATTTTCTTTTTTGGTAGCATCTCTGTCTGGTTTAGTTATCAAGGTGATGTTGTCTTCATAAAAGCTATTTGGCAGTGTTCCTGTTTTGTAGATTTCATGAAAGAGTCTTGCCAGTATTAGTAGTATTTCCTCTTAAAAGGTTTGAAAGAATTCATTAATAAATCCATCTGGGCCTGAACTTTTGTTTTTGGGCAGACATTTGATTACTCTCTTAATTTCCTCAATAGTGATGGTGTGTTTAGATATGCTACATCCTCTTTATTTAACCGTGGAAGATTATAAGAGTCCCAGAATTTATCCATTTCTTCCAGGTTCTCATTGATAGTGACATAGAGTTTCTCAAAGTAGTTTCTGTTTACCCTTTGAATCTCTACTGTATCAGTAGCGATCTCTCCTTTTTCATTCCTAATGTGAGTTACAACGTTTCTCTCTCTATTTATTTGTTAGTTTTGCCATTGGTCTATCAATCTTGTTTATTTTTTTCAAAGAACCATCTTCTGCTTTCGTTGATTTTTTGGATTGTTTTTCGGGTTTCCAGTTCATTGATTTCTGCTCTCAGCTTAGTTATTTCCTACTGCCTCCCTATTTTGGGGTCCTTTTGTTGAACAATTTCTAATTCTATGAACTGTGTCATTAAGCTATTCAGGCATGCCACTTCTTCTTTCCTAATCTGTGCTTGCAAAGGTATAAATTTTCCTCTCAGTACCGCTTTTTCTGCATCTCATAGGTTCTGATAGTTTGTGTTTTCATTGTCATTTGCTTTCAGGAAGATTTTGATTTTCTCTTTGATTTCATCTTAGAACCAATGTTTATTCAGTATTATGCTGTTTAACTTACAGGCATTAGAGTTTTTCTTCTGTGTCCCTTTGTAGTTCACATATATTTTCAGGGCTTTATGGTCAGTGAAGGTAACCTGCAAAATTGCTATCCTTTTGATATTATGATAGTATGATACTATGATAGTATGTTTTATGTGCTAGCATGTAGTCTATCTGGAGAATATCCCATGTACATTATAGAAGAGTGTGTATCCAGGCTTCTGGGGTGGAGTGTCCTGTACACATCTACTAAGTCTCTTTCCTCCATTTCTCTTTTCAGGTCTAGTATATTCTTGTTTGGGTTTCAGTCTGGTTGATCTGTAAAGTGTTGACAATGTCGTGTTGAGGTCTTCCACAATTATTGTGTTGTTATTGATATTATTTTTCAGAGTTGTCAACAATTTTATTAAATATTTTGCTGGCACCTCATTCGGTACATATATGTTTAGAAGAGTGATTTCTTCCTGCTATATGTATCCCTCGATTAATAAAAAATGTCCATCTTTGGCCAGCTTTTTAATATTTTTTTATTTTTAATTATGAGAACAAAGATGCAAAGAGAGAGGATAAGGTAAGGTTACAGAAGGACAATCACAAGTAACATGATTCTCAGAATAAGTCCCCTTGTTGATATGTTAACTTTGAACTTTTGGCCAACGAACATTAAGATAAATAAAACAGAATCCATGTACAATTACTTTGTTTGTCAAGTCCCCAGATTATATTATTATAATTATTATATAATTATATACATTATAATGGTTCTTAACAGCGCACGAGGCTATCTAAAGCCATAAAACTTATGTAAAACCTTAAACATTAGAGGCAAACTATTTTTTAACATTTCCATGTACATGCATATTAGTTTAAGTTAACCTCAAAAATTTAAGTGGATTTTTTTGTAAGGATTGGAGTCAAAGGAGCACAGTAAAAAACGGTGTTTAGAGTGGCAATTATTGTTTGCATAGGCCCACCAAAATATGAGGGGCATGGAAAGAAATAACCTTGGCCTAAATACAAAGAGACCCTATCCCTGAAGTTTTCTGGCATAAGACCAACTCTAGGCTCCAGGCAAGCTAGATAGTCCAATCCAATACACTGTAGTGCCAACACACTTTTATTTTTTACACAGTCTCTGTTGTTGGTATCATGTTTCTGTATCAAAGATCCTGGAATCTGCATATCCTGCATTGAAGTTAGGGTGTGTAGCGTCCTCCTGCCTCACCTCATAATAAAAGGGCAATGCATGAAGCCCTATCCTGTAAGCAGGTCCTTGTTGTTGTTAGTCTTCTCAGTGTTAAGGGAAGACAATTATGAGCAGATCGACTTTTGAGCAGTGGTAGGATCTTCCGTGATAGAGGATTGTTTCCTGGTGATGTTATAGACAACTTGGATGTTTCGTGGATGGCTTCCATGGTTCAGAGGTG
>PVKC010007635.1:0-28994 GCA_004027635.1 Crocidura indochinensis
GGGGATCACATGGGGTACAGGGTCAGCCAAGCAAGCCCAGCACCCTATTCACTGTATTATGATGAAGTAAGAAAATAAGGGAGGAAGGAAAAAAGGAGGGTTGAAAGGATGGATGGGAAGGAAGAAAGGAAAAAAGATCAGGGATAGGACGGGGAAGAATAAAGCTTTCAAAGGGAGGAGAGAAAGATCTGTCTCAACTTCCATTTCTAAGCATACCAATTTCTCTTTTGATTGAGTCACTCTATTGCTTAATTTTTCTTACACAACTTTTATTTTTTAAAATAACACTAATTCTTTCAATGCCTTTAATGACAGCACATACAGAAGTAGTGGAGACAAACACTTCCAAGTAGACATTCAGTGGGAACATTGCTGTTCAGCTTCTGGCAGTGTGCAAAGCATTGCTTATCTGATTGCTTTGCTCAGATGATTTCTAGGTAACTCTAAGATTTGGTCCACTGGGAATAACAAGAATTTTAGGAAGAGAACCAGGGAAGGAAGTGAGTTGACTTTATCTCCAGCGAGTACCACCTGCTTTTCTTCCATGCTTGCCTAGTGGTCTTCCAAGTTACATCAACTTAGTTTCTTTGTTTATTTTTATTTTTCAATACTAGGAAACTTTTCTGGCTACAACTGTGGAGACTGCAAGTTCGGCTGGACAGGTTCCAACTGTGATCAGAGAAAGCCTCCAGTAGTTCGAAGGAATATCCATGCCTTGACCCCTCAAGAGAGGGAACAGTTCCTGGATGCCTTAGATCTCGCGAAAAATACCACGCACCCCGACTACGTCATCACCACGCAACACTGGCTGGGCCTGTTGGGGCCCAATGGGACCCAGCCGCAGATCACCAACTGCAGTATTTATGATTTTTTTGTATGGCTGCATTATTATTCTGTTAGAGACACTCTCTTAGGTGGGTTTCTCTCATGAGTTTAAGGCAGATGTCCATTGATTTGGGATTGGGTGCTGTGGGGGCCACTTTACATAAATAAATGAATGAACTAGAAGCTGTTTTCAAGGAAGGATTAGTGTTGGTCTTCACTCTATTCAGGATAATTTCTTTTTGCTAGTGATTGTCACTCATTGGATTAAAATTAAATGTGACTCATTGTCACACCTTTGGATTAAAGCATCTTTTGGATTGGCCCTTTACCCAACCAGTTCTCCACCAAAGGGTGTGTTCTTTTGCTTCCCAATAAGAACACTGGGTCTTAGGGAGAAACCACTTCTGTTTATTTAAATTTTTTTTATTGTTTTGATTACTGAACTTTCTGCTTATTGATCTTAGGGCTCATGAGTGGAAAGCATGCAGTGGAAGTTCCTGAACCTGCTTTATCTCCTTTAAAAAAATTTGGAGTTCCCATCCCAATGAATAGTAACTTCTCTGTATCTAAGATTTCTCCCATTTTAATGTGCCTATGCAAAAAGAACAGTGAACACAACACTATTGGTGTCTATGGGAGAAATAATAACAAAACAAACAATCCCTATAGCCTAGTTCTAGTCAAAAGCACAAACTCAAAAGATGCTATCTATTAAAAATTAATACCAACAAATCCAAGAGCAGGGAGGAAACTACATTTATATAATAAAGTATACAATGAAGAATTATACATATAGAGGAAATACACCTAAGAAAGTATACAAAGGAAGTATATAATTGGGCTTAGCAATGAGCAAATGCTGCCTGAAGTTATGGAGCTGTTAGGCATGGGCTGCAGAAATTTGACGATATGACTCCAGGAGTTAGTGTAGGGCTTTCAAATGTAATTTTTTGCCTATAAAACTGTTAATTCTCAAAAGCAAGAATTGGAGTGGGACTACATTTTTTTGATTTCCTAAAAAAAAATAAAAATAAAAAATATAAAGAGGCTCTTGATCTGACCAAAAAGTTCCCCTCTAACCTGAAAATGAGAGGAATTAGTGGACAATGTGATAACAACTTAGACATTGTTTTGTGCATTGAAAAGGGGTTGTGTTAGAAGGTATTGATATCTTGTTAAACTCACAGACAGGGTGTTCAGGCACTGTGGAAGCCCTCATTTATGTGCAGCTGTATTGCCAGGGAAGCACCTAAAACTGTGTCACAGCAGTGCAGAATTCCTCAGTGAGTCCTTGGAACTGGAGTGTATTTGTTATTTAACAAAATGGTACCCTACTCTTCCTAATTCCAAAGGTTGGGACTGAAGGAGGACACAGACAATAGTAAGTAAAGTTTTGTCCTTGATTTTCCTTCAGTCGATAGAAAGCCCTAGAATATTTGCTCCAGGAGGGCTGTTATCTAGGCTCTGATTGGAACCAAAAGTGCTATTGTGTGGTCTCTAGCATTTCCCGGTTGCCTTAGGACTACAGCACCCCTACAAATACAGCTCTGAATCCTCAGCTCTACCTTCCATTGTGTTTACTTTGGGTACCCCAAGTTGGGGTATTGGTGAAAGAGGTGAGGATATGAAAGATTCTCTTAACTGTGCTCTCTTTTAAAGTCCTTGCATTTATCATGAACTCACCAGCAATAGATTCTCCCTTATCATCGAATTTAGAGAACTTTGTCTCTTTACTTTTTTCGAGGTCACCACTAGTTAAAGTAACATCAGAATTAGTGTTTTAAGAATATATGGTGCTGTATCCACCACCAAAATGTTCAGATCCCAAACATTCTGTCTTTAGTTTCCTTTGCTTAGAGGATAAAAGGATAGTGTGGCTAGCATCAGCAAGAGCTGCTCTTTCCTAGGAGAGACTTTGAAAAACTTGTCTCACCGGTGAGCATCTGTCTTTCTTTATCCATATATATCAGGAGGCTCACCTGGCCATATGCCATGTGTCGTTTTCTTGCTATCATGCCGAGAAATTTTTGCTTTATGAGAGGTAGTCTCTCAAGAGGAAAAAAAAGCGATAGTTTCTGGTTGTCTCTAGGAATTAAATTTATATTCATGTCTGTTCTGCTCTCTCAAGTTATTATAGGTACTTGGAAAAAGAAGCCGACTTAGCTAAAGTTTCCACCTAGCCATCCAGAGCCATTATCAAAGGGGAGAGAAGGCTGGAACAGGCAGTAAGGAGGTCATTAAATTGCCCAAAGCTTTTTCACGAAAATTGACAGTTCCAGTAGCCAGCCAAATTGGTCTGAATGTATTTTTCTTCCTCTGGTCTCAGAGACCATGCTTGTCAGCTAACAGTTGGAACTGATGTATGATTGAGGCGGAATCTGTGTATGTTCTTTTGGGTCTATAAATGCTAAATCAGGGCTAAGTATGCAGCCAACATTGCTTTATTATTCATTAGGCTTTCTCATAAATTTGTGCATTTATAAGAAGAGTTTAGAAAATGTCTTTAAAATTATATTTCATGTATGTCTTAATGAGCTGTTTCTTTGAACACTCAATTCATCTTAATGAAAGGTCGCTTATAAATTAAGCCAAAAATCAAATGTATACAAGTGACCTGAATTTCTCTGGCTTTCTATCGTCCACCAAAATTTTAAGGAGAATATGCCCGAAAAGTTGCTAATTATCCCTGAAAATAGTCATGTTGCTATGAAAGTTGCTTTCAGAGAAATGATAAAATGCTTTTTTTTTTTCAACCAAAAAAATCAAGGATTTAATGGCTCTGCAGATACATGCAGGCAAAGATTCACATCGAGAACATTCAATATCCCACATGTTTCCAATTGTTTTAGGACCAGGGCGTCCATACAAGGCTATTGATTTCTCCCATCAAGGACCTGCCTTTGTGACCTGGCACCGTTATCATTTGCTGTGGTTGGAAAGAGATCTCCAGGTTAGTGCAGGCATATATTTAGCTTTCATTTCCTATTTTCTCTCTATGATCAAGACCCCTGTCAATCTTTGCTTTATATGTTTTCTTATTGTCTCTGACAAGACAGACGAAATTGACTCAGCATGTTCTTTACCTCTAGCGACTCACAGGTAATGAATCCTTTGCTTTACCCTATTGGAACTTCGCCACGGGAAGAAATGAGTGTGACGTGTGTACAGACCAACTGCTGGGGGCAGCGAGACAAGATGATTCGATGCTGATTAGTCAGAACTCCAGATTCTCTAACTGGAAAATTGTTTGTGATAGGTAATGGTTGGCGACCCTGCAGAAATCTGACGACCGTATTCATGAGTGAGAGATGGAGAATGGCTTCATCATTTAGTTTCTAATCCTTGTGATGTTGTTTATATTTCTAAAAATAATTTTTATAATAGAAGTGGGATTTTTAAGAAAGTATAAATGCCCCTAAATTAAAAAAATAGAAATCATATTTGTGAATTAAATATGTCTAGTGAGTATTGAGAATAACTGATTTTAAACTCTGCAATTCCTGCACTTGTTCAATATTTCTTCCTATTCTTTTTCTCACTTTGTAAAGAACTGATACTATTTTCAAAATCTACCTTAAGGTAGATTCCAAGAAGATTTCATATGATCCATAATTTTTAAGTTATCAGGTATATAGTTTCTTAGTTTTTGAGATGTCTCCTTGCATAAAGGCTGATTCAGTTAATAGTCCCATCAACAGTGTATTAGGATTCCTGTTCCCCACATCCTTGGTATGAAGTGATCTAACATTGCTATTTTGATTTATATTTTTCTGAAAGTGATAAAGAACACTTTTTATAAACATATTGGTGAGGTGTATGTCTTTACTGAGGAAATATTTATTTTGCTAAACTCCCACTTTTGCTGTGTTGTTTATTCTGATGTTAAGTTTTAAAAGTGCTTTATCTACCTTGGATATCATTTCTTTGTCATATGAGTGATGAGAAAATATATTCTTCCACTCTGTAGGGGAGGCATAGTATTTTTTTAATCTCCTTATGAATCTTAGCTTAGATGACTACAACCAACGAGTCACGCTGTGTAATGGGACCTATGAGGGTCTGCTAAGAAGAAGCCAAATAGGAAGAAATGGTGAGAAATTGCCAACCTTAAAAGATGTACAAGACTGTCTGTCTCTCCAGAAGTTTGACAACCCTCCTTTCTTCCAGAACTCCACCTTCAGCTTCCGGTGGGTCCTTTGAGCTCTGCTTGTCTGACAGTTCACAATGCTTTTTATGTGTTCATGCCTGTGTTTATAATGAACTGGAAGGAAATCCAGGTAGCAGAAGGCATCTAAAAAGCTAAGTGAGGGATAAGGGATTAATTGGAGAAAATAACAAGCAATCATGTTAGGAAAGTCATCTCCACTAAGAGTGTAAGGATATGATCATGATATAATCAGTACCTCCCCTGACCCTGAAAACAAGCGGTGTAACTTTAGTTATCTTTTGATGTAGCTATTCAAAACAATCATTCGTATCTCTAATTTATATATATATATATGTGTGTGTGTGTATGTATGCATGTATGTATGTGTGTGTATAGGGACAGTCTTCAGAACCAGCATACCTCATTAAATATAGTATCTCACAAATAATTAAGGGACTGAAGACCTAATACAGGATAAAGCCCTTGCCTTGCTTGTGGCTGACACAGTTCAGTCTCTAACATTGAATCTGATCCTACGTCTCTAGGTGTGATCTCCAACCCCCACCAGAAGTAAATATTTAATAATCCTTTTCCTCCTCTATTTCTTTATAATATAAATAAGTCATCCATTTAAAAATAGTTTTGATTTTGTGGCCATTTCTAGCAGTGCTCAGGGGTTACTCCTGGCTATGCACTCAGGAATCACTCCTGGTGGTGCCCAAAAGACCTTATAGATGCTGGTGAATCAAACCCAGGTCAGCTGCATGCAAGACAAGTGCCCTACCCACTGTACTATTCCTCTAGCACAATTTTTATTATTGATTTTGGAGTCACACCCAGGATTACATGAGTTTTATTTGGCAGTTCTGTGCTTAGGGTCATTCACAGCTAAGCTCTGGGGATCATGTGGTGTCAGATCATATGGGCCTCTTGACTCATTACATCTTCTCAGCACATCATGTTACTTCTCTAGCTCCATAACTTTTGTTGCTTTAAATGTATTAACAAGAGATCTTAATATTAGAATTTAAGATCTCAAAGTGTTATAGACCAAACTCAATTCAAATGACAACACAGTATTGCATTATTGACATTACAATATTAAGATGCAAAGGTTAACTAATAATTCCCTCCCTCTAATGTGCCTAAGAATTATAAGACAGTTATTTTGATATAAACAATATTTTAACCAAAGAAGGATGAGGTTCCAAAGTGAAATGGTAGGATACAGTAGGTAGGATGCTGGTTTTGCAAGAGGCTGACCCGGTTTCAAACTCCAGCACCTCATTTGGTCCCCCACGCCCACCAAAAGTGAAAGAGTGCAGAGCCAGGAATAAGTTTTGAGCTCTGTTGGGCTGCAAAGAATAGTAGATAGACTCAGATTTCCAAACAAAACTAATTATTTCTTGACTGTGTGTATCTTATACAATGGATAAGTTTGGGGAGGTGAAGGGCAGGCTTATGTACTGAAATATAGAGGTTCTGTTAAAGTATAGCTTGTTTCTGCTTGGGGGGTTGGAGTGTGTGCTGGGGTTGACCACCAGCCTTAATGTAGGGTCAATATGAGGTTTAGGATTATATTTATTAGTGTTTTGAGAAGGAGCATGTTTTTTTTTGTTGTTGTCATAAAATGATACCAATCCATCTAGTTTTGAGTGAAGGTACTAAATCTCCAAAAGTGGTTTCTGTGTTACCACAATTGGTGCAATCTGGGTATCTACTAGAAATACAAATGATTAGGATTCAGCCTGTACCTACAGAATCAGACACTCTGGAAGTGGGGCATAAAATATGTGTTTTTCTTGAGTGATTCCAATGTATGCTTAAATTTAAGAATCACTGAGTTAGATTATGGGAAATTAGAATTTCTTGAAAGTGGGGAGGGGAAAAAGAAGTATAAGAGAGTTTGAGAATATGTATAGAATGTTGAGTAGATCACAGTCAAACTATAGATGTATTTAGTTGAGAAATAATAATTTGTTTTTATGGGGCCCGGGAGATAGCATGGAGGTAAGGCGTTTGCCTTTCATGCAAAAAGGTCATCAGTTCGAATCCCGGTGCCCCATATGGTCCCCCGTGCCTGCCAGGAGCAATTTCTGAGCATGGAGCCAGGAGTAACCCCTGAGCACTGCTGGGAGTGACCCAAAAACCAAAAAAAAAAGCATTTGTTTATATATTGATGCAAAAAATGTTTGCAGATTATAGAGCAAGTTCTGGACATGATACTGATAACAAAGCTATGAAGGAAACATAGAAGTCCATATAGCCTGGCATGGGAAAGAGTTCAGAATTTTCATCCTATACAAAAGGTTATAATCCATGTAAGTGGGTACAAAAGTCACATGGATGAAGAGTTATTTACCTTTCTAAAAGGCCATTAAAGGTTGAGAATAATTAATAATGAAAAGACTACATCAAAGCTTCCTATTTCCCTACCCAATAACAATTTAGAAGACTGTTATTTAGATGGGAATCAATCAAAAGAAAGCTCCATTAATCCTTAACTGTTGCTGCTGTCCTACTTCTTTTTCTCAGGAACGCTCTAGAAGGATTTGATAAAGTGGATGGGACCCTGGACTCCCCAGTGATGAGCCTTCATAACTTGGTTCACTCCTTCTTGAATGGGACAAATGCTTTGCCACACTCTGCTGCCAATGACCCTATATTTGTGGTAGGTTCAAAGACTTGAAAGAGTCCAACAAATTGTTTGGTTAATAGGTTGCATCGATTTGCTTTTCAGTAAGATTAAGGTTTGGCTTCTGTTTTATTCTCATTATTAAACAATGAGTTGGATGCACATAGAGACCAATTTTAATCTCTACCACAGCAGTGGTTGGATAGCGTTTGAAGTCCCTCATTAGAAATCCATGCTTCAAAGATAGCTTTGACCCTAGATGAGAGCTCAATGCCTAGAGATTAATTAATAAATTAGCATAAGTAATTAGAAATCATTTCATACATTGGCATATATTATCATGAATTAGTATAATGAGAACAGATTTTTTTCATGGTAACCGAAGTGGGGCTGAAAATGGGTGGTGGCATATTTGCTAGCGCCAAATGCTAGTGGCACCTAGCAGCCTCCACCTACACTACTATATGCCCAGGACAAAAATGCTCTAGCTCTTATACCAAGCTTCAAAGGAAAATAATGGCTGCCTATACATCCCAGGGTGTCTGGTCTGGGCTGATATTTCTTCATAATTTTCAGAAGGGGTGAGGGTGGGCTTCCCTTTTTTCATGAACCATAGCAGACCAGCACCACATCCTACACCCTCCAACAGAAAAGGTCTAGCTCCAACTTAACCATAACAATCTCCCATGGCAACAAATACACACACATATATCTTGGACCTCAAAATTTAATTGCCATGTCATCTCAGCATTATCACAGGAAATCTGATGGGAAAGTTACATGGAATTGTACTAAGCTAAATAGTAACACAGAAGACTCAACTAGCACCAACCATAACCCAGTAAATCTTTAGATACTAACTTTAGTAACACCATGGAGAGATAGAAATTATTTCAGATTGACCCTTATTGACCTACCTTTCGATTATTACATTTTCTTTGTGTTGTCACAAACAATAAGAAGTAAATTGTTTGTGCCTGTAAGGTGGCAGGCTAAGGTGGGTGGGGAATTGGAGACTGGTGAAGAGAAGGTCACACTAGTGGTGGGATTGGTATTTGATCATTTAATGCCTGAAATGACTGTATTATGAACAACATGGTAAATCACTGTTATAATAAAAATTTTTATAAAAGATAAAATGGGTGAAAGATTGGAAAACCTGAGCATGAGCTAGAGCCCTTATATGAAATAGGTGTAAGAACCTAGTAAATATAGCCAAAATGCCAAATTTTGGCAACAGGGCAGAGTCCACGCTCCATTTCATGGCTGTTTCTGAGTCTCCAATTCATTAGAATGAAGTTTCATCTGCTGTTTGAATATCTTGGTGTTCTCTATGGAAAGCCTCTTCCATCCAAAACATGGGTCAGGAAAGAGGGTGGTTGCTCCTCTGTGTCCAAGATTAGAATCTTTCACTTCTGTGACAACTTAGAAAAAACTGTATGAGTTGACCAGAATCTATTCTTATGTTCATAAGAAGCTCATAAACTTGGCATAGTTTATTGGATAAGAGTGGAAGGGGGTATAGGTCCACTGAAGGAAACCACTGTCCTAGAAAGGAACCTGGGGGTAATGATGACATTGATTGGGTTGGGTCCACTTGCAGATCTGATAGTATATATTCAGTTGTATATATTTGTTCAGAAATAAACAGAAATTCCATTAAACTAATTGGAATTAAAATTATTAACTATTTAAATCATAAATGGTGAGGATCTTGGAAGAATCAATAATCATATTTGCAAAATATGAGGGAGGGCACAGAAGATGCAACTTTCTTTTTTTTTTTTGTTTTGTTTTGTTTTTGGTTTTGGTTTTTGGGCCACACCCAGTGACGCTCAGGGGTTACTCCTGGCTATGTGCTCAGAAGTTGCTCCTGGCTTGGGGAACCATATGGGAACCGGGGGATTGAACCGAGGTCCGTCCTAGGCAAGCGCAGGCAAGGCAGGCACCTTACCTCCAGCGCCACCGCCCAGCCCCAGAAGATGCAACTTTCTACCTATATGTAGTGGGCTTTTTTGTGTGGAAACTGGAGTGGCTTTTGACAGTCACACTAAGCTACTAGCTTAGTACTTAGTAGGAAAAACATCATCAGTTACATTTCATCACATCAGAAACACAATACCAGTAGGCCTGGTCTATCTGCCTTCCCCAAAGCAGTTAGATCTTTTTATCCAGGCTGAGGTTATATGTTACCAATTTATCTCTATGTAAAGTGAAGTGGAAGGTTAGTGTGTGAATGCACAACTAGTTATGAGTTTCCTGCAGAAAAGAAAGTTTCTGTTAGTCAGAAGATAGGAGAATTTTGGTCTGGGCCACATCTAGTGATCCTCAGTGCTTATTCCTGGTTGGGTCATATGGGGTACTGACTGGGGATCAAACACAGGTTGGCCATTTGCCAACCAAATGCCCTATCCATTGTGCTCTGGTCCCTCAATCTGATTTTGATCTTAGTTTAAGATAAAGTGTAAAAGGACATTTGACTAGGGGATTGTAAATGACAGAACTCAAGGTTCCATTAGTTTTAGACATATATTTACTTGGGAGCAATAAACCCGGGTTTCATTTCAGGGTCTTCCAAACTCTGTTAGAACTGATGTCTGAGCACAGATCCAGGTGTACACCTTGCCCAAAAGACAAGTACATTGTGTCGAGTGACTCTTGGAACAAAAATAGATGAGGAAGTACAAGTCAAGATGATGTGCTCAC
Organism: Crocidura indochinensis; assembly: GCA_004027635.1. NCBI lineage: Eukaryota > Metazoa > Chordata > Mammalia > Eulipotyphla > Soricidae > Crocidura > Crocidura indochinensis. The sequence goes on from PVKC010007635.1 coordinate 10,314, forward strand.
TGGTTGATTTGATCAGTGCCCCTTAGACAAAGACCATGGAGAAACTCCTAAGGTGAAACACATTGGTTATTGCTCATTGTTACCATGTATTGGGAAACCCATGCATTGTCTCAGAGACTGGAAAAAAATGAAAGATTTGGGACTGTGCTAGCTGATCTGTACCTAAGATTGAAGCATCAGTGGGTATTTCTGTGATTGGAAACTTAAGGAATTATTATTATTATTATTATTAATTTTGTTTTTTTTTTGAGCCACACCCAGTGGTTCTCAGGGCTTACACATGAAACCAAGGTAGCTGCATGCAAGGCAAGCACCTTAGAGCTGTACTAATACTCTGAACCTTATGACCATCATTCTATTATCTCAAAAAGGGCAACTTTTTATATTTAGTATTTTGTGACTTGGAAAATGTTCATATTTTGTCTGACTCTAAAGTGTACTTATCAATGAATCAAGAGTGACTTTATTTGCTGTTGATGTTTCACAAAATTGTTTTTGTTCAACTGGAGAATACCAAGTCCTACTGGTAATTTCAGGGCAGGAACTCTCTTATTTCAATTAAAAACTTTTTAAAATTAAATTATTGTGAGATACAGTTTTAAACAGTTGTTGATAGTTGAGATTTAGTCATACAATGTTCCAATACCCATTCATTCACCAGTGTTTCCAACCACCAATTTTCCCAGCTGTCTCTTACTACCATCATCAACCTGCCTCTATCTCTCTGGCAGACATTTTTCTTCTCTCTTTCTCGCTCCCTCACCTCTTTCCTTTTTCCATTGTAGTCACCATGTTATGCAATACTAAAAGAATATAATGCATATCACTTTACTTCTTTTAGGTTCCCAGTTCTTGTCCGGAGTTATCATTTCCAACTATCATTGCCATAGTGATCCCATCTCTGGCCTATCTGTACTTCCTCTCCATCATTTCCATTGTGTTTAGGTACTATTCTCATCTGTTTAAAAAAATATCATCAGGGGCCTGAGTGGTGGTGGAGCGGTAGGGTGTTTGTCTTGCACACGGATGACCTAGAATGGATCATGATTCAATCCTCCGGGGTCCCATATGGCCCACTAAGCCAGGAGCAATTTCTGAGCACAGAGCCAGGAATAATCCCTGAGTGTCACTGGGTGTGGCCCGAAAATCGAACCAAAACCAAAACAAAACATCAAATAAACATGGAAACTATTATGCTGAGTGAAATAAGTAAGAGGGAGAGAGCTAGACGAATAGTCTCACTCACTTATGGTTTTTTTTAATTTTTATTTTTAATTATGAGAACAAAGATGCAAAGAATGAGGACAAGGTAAAGTTACAGTGGAAGGACAATCACCCATAAACAGAATTCTCAGTAGTCCCATTGCTGATGTCTTAACTTTGAACTTTCAGCCAAAGAATCTTAAGAAAAATAAAACAGAACCCATGTACAATTACTTTGTCCCTCAAATCTCCATACATAATATTATAACATACTATTATTATAACATAATAGTACATAATATTTCTTAGCATCACACAAAACAATCTGAAGAAATAAGACTTATGTAACTCCTTAAACATTGAAGGAAAAGTACTTTTTTACATTTCCATGCACATGCCTATTAGTTTAAGTTAACCTCAAAAGTTTAAGTGGGTTGTTTTTCTTCAGGATTAGAGTCAAAAGAGCACAGTAAAAACGGTGTTAGAGTGGCAATTATTTTTTCATAGGCCCACCAAAATATGAGGGACATGGAAAGGGAAAGTCTTGGCCTAAACACAAGGAAACCCTACCCCTGAAATTTTCTGGCATAAGGACAACTCGGCTCCAGGCAAACTAGTTTGTCCATTCCAGGTTATTGTCTGTTGTCAATACCCTTTTATTTTTCACACAGTCTCTGTTGCTGGTATCATGTTTCTTTATTAAAGATCCTGGAATCTGCATATTCTATATCGTATTCAGAATGGTGCAGAGCATCTTCTCGTTTCACCTCAACTTAAAGGGCAATGAAGAGAACCCTGTCCTGTAGAGCAGGTCGTTGTTGTCAAGTCTTCTTAGTGTTAAGGAAAGTCTCATTTGAGCAGGTTGATGTCATAGCCATGGTAGAGGATTGCTTCCAGATGTTATAAAAAACCTTGGATGTTTCATAGATAGCTTGCCTGGTTCAGGGGTGGATGGAGGATGCTCATTCTTCTGAGACCTGTGCCAGATCATTATATCAATGTTCAGGATGTAAGACAAGATAAAAAGGGAGTAGAATCGTCATGGTAAAGGAATATTGAGAAAGAGTTATAGCTGTTAAAGAAAATACACATAAAATATTAAAAAGACATATATGTCCATTTTATGTCTTTTGAAATAGTTGGGGGTTGTTAAATCCAATGCACGACCTTGGTCTGTGATTATAACTGTATAGTACTGAAGTTCAAAAGGGTAAATGTGGGGTTTTGATGGTTGGGAGTGAGAGAGTTAAGGAGTAATAATGAGCTTTGTAGGGGTGTGCGAAAGGGAAGAATATGTTGGGGCAGAAGGTCGGTCATGGTGTCTAACAAATTAAAGAACTGAACGTAAAGAGGGGAAACTAAGGGGAAGATAACGAATTGGGATTGGGAGTGAGGAAAGAAGGGGCTCGGTGTGATGGAGGGGAAATATATCAGAGGGGCTAAATACATTGTATAGATGAACTGTTTATGGATTAGGCTTGGCAAGCAGAGAGGACCACTGTATAGGAGGTTACGGCTACTTATACAATGATTTTAGAGACCTATTTGAATATTATCATCCAAATCTAAGGAATTCCATTTTTTTCATAGAAACAGTTGAAACTTAAGAATATTTTTGGGTGTTGTTGAAAAGAATATGTCGCGCGGGCGCAAATGAGCCCGCGCACTTTTGAAAATGAATAGTAGTAAGAAAAGAGCATCTTAATGGGGTCCAGTATACAGAGGAGAGGAATTTCCACACTCCTGGTGTGAGGAGAACTCAGTCCCCTGGACTAAGTGGTCAGCCCAGGGGCCCTATGGGTAGCTGTCCTGCCCAGAGCCCCCGACATACCAGTGGAAAGCACCCGAAAGTCCTGGCATGTGGAGTCTTCTGGGTGCAGACAGTCACTGACTCAGTAGTTTGTGGATACAGATGGGAGGAATTTCTCCCTCCCCACCCCCCAGGGTCCGATTAACCAGGCGTGGCCCTGAAGACCTGCCTGGTGTGGGGGACCTCAGTCCCCTGGACTCAGTGGTCAGCCCAGGGGTCCTATGGCTAGCTGTCCTGCCCAGAGCCCCCGACATACCAGTGGAACACTTATGGGTTTTAAGAAAAATAAAAGACATTATAATAATGTATATAATATATGTATATATTATGATATATTATAATGCATATACATTATACACATTATATATTATATCACATATAATATATAAAATAATAAAAATGTGTATAATAATACACAGAGACAATAGAGATGAGGGCTGGAAGGATCAGTCCACGATATGAAGCTTACCACAGATTGGTAAATGCAGTTAGAGAAATAACTACACTGACAACTATCATGAAAAAGGTAATGAGTGAGAGAAGTAGAATGCCTGTCTAGAATATAGGCAGGGGATAGGGGAGGAAGGAAATGGGGGCATTGTTGGTGGGAAGGTTGCACTGGTGAAGGCGAGTGTTCTTTTTCTTTTTCCTCCTGGCTCTATGCTCAGGAATCGCTCCTGGCAGACTCAGGGGATCAAGGGGATGCCGGGATTTGAACCACTGTCCTTCTGCAAGCAAGGCAAACACCTTACCACTCTGCTATATCTCTGGCCCGAGTGTTCTTTTTCATAACTAAAACCTAACTATAAACTTTGTAATCATGGTGCTTAAATAAAGATATTAATTAAAAATATCATCAGGAAACTCATCTCTTATTATTCTAAGGTCAAGGACTGAGTCAATTCTCAAGATGTCTCTTCTTTTTCATTTGCTGATGGCCACATTCTTGAGGCTGGTGCCTCACATGGTAGACAGAAAGAGTAAGACAAAGTTCCCTGACAAATTTTCTTACCAGGACACACATTCTGTCATCTCAAGGTTTTATACATAAAATTATATATTCTTATTTTCAAATTTTAACATATCTAAGCAAGCATAAAATACACTTTTTTTGTACTAGATACATTTATATATGTATATACACACATTCTGTAAATGTCACTCTAACATTTTTGAGTTTAGACTGACATTGCAGCCACATATAACATGAGATGTGTTTGGATATGTCAAACAGCAATTATATGACATTATGCTTAAGGGCATCAACCTTTCCTTTAAATTTTTTATTTAAAAATAAAAATGTTATATAAATAACAAAGTTATATATAGTTGGCTTTAGATATACAATGTTTCATCATCAACCCCACCATCAATCCTATCTTCCCTCCACCAATGTTTCCCAGATTCTACTGTATTCCACTACACCCACCTCCCACTCCAGCCTGACATGAAAAAAGACACCTTTTAAAGTTTTTTTGTTAAAGTTTGGGTTTCATTGTTGTTGACTTTGGCTTGAATATTTAGTTCTGTTTTTTCTTAACACAAACAATGCACCTGAGAATCCTTTGCTCCTGTTTCCCATCATTTCATATATGCCTTTCTCCTTTTCCATTTAATTTTTTTCTTTTCCTCACTATATACTGGGGCCTGGGTATTATAATGCCTATTTAATCCATTGCATTTATTCATGCAGGTCGTCTAAACACTAAATATAAATGATATCATCTTGTATTTATCCTTCTTTTTCTGGCTTACTTCATTTAAAATAATATCTTTCAGTTTTAGCCATGTTGCAGCTAATTGCATGATTGCATCATTTGTTACAGTTATAAAAGTATTCCATTGTCTATATGTACCACATCTTCATGATCCACTCGTCTTTTGGGCATATTGGTTGAGTCCAACTCTTAACTATTTTTCTGAGTGCTGCCATGAATAGTGGTGTGCATACATCCTTTTTTGAGGTGTTTTTTTTTTTCTGGAAATAAAAGATTATCAGCTTTTATGCCATCTGAAAATACTTTAATGTTTGTAAACCCTATGAGAAGGCAAATTTTTTATGTGTGTGTTTTTCTTTTCTTCTTTTTCTTCCTTTTTAATTCAGCCACCGGCTGTACTCAGGAGTTACTTCTGACTCTATAGTCAGGAATCACTCCTGGCATGCTCAGGGGGATCAAAAGAGATGCCTAGGATTGAACCAAGATTAGCTGCATGCAAGACAAATGCCCACCCGCTGTGCTATTATTCCAGCACCATGAATTTTTTTCTTTCATACCTTCCCTTATTTATAGTTTTATTGTTTGAGGCAAGTATTAGGTGGCGTGTCAAGTTCTTTTAGCCATGCGTTATCATACTGGTATCTTACTCCAAACTGAGAGTCAAGGAAGAGCATTTTTAACAGATTTAGCTAGTTAATTCCTCTTGGTACATAGAATTCAATCTTCAGTTTCATTTAACTTCAGTTACTTTTTGATCACTCCCATATATAAACCCAGTCTCAGTTGGCCCGGGGAAAGTAACTAAAGACCTAGAGGCCTTCCAGTTATTGCCCTGGATAACTCTGGTGGCTCCAGAACTAATAGAGATCCCCTTAATGAAAACAAGTGAAATCAAGTATAGTCACATTGGAGGTTAGGCCAGAAACTAAAGTGGATCTGGGAGCATTGGGACGATTCAGTTCATAGTACAATGTACCTTATAACCAGCTCTTGATTTTCTGCCCTTCTGGGGCCCACGTGGCAGAGTCAAAGAAGGGTGATTACTCACCAAATTAGTTGTACTTAGCCCTGACTTGTGCATCCTGGGAGCCTCATTAAAGCCTGTGGAGCCTCTGTTTCCCAGTCCCATGCAAAGCATTACCCAGGGCCTGATCCAGTTGTGGGGGAAAGTGTTGTGCTCATTAAAAACAACTCTTAATAGATGCAGATAATAGGAGGACGCTCTCACAGCTACCAAGGACAATATAAGTGTTATCATAAAACATAGCAGTGCTTTTTATGGAAGTCAGTGGGAGAAAAAAGAGTTAAGTGCTGGCTTGGCATTTGCTAACCTTAGTGAAGGTTTCTTACTCGTCTTCTTTAAGGCAGACAGTAGTGGCCAAAGGTAAATGATTGGTGAGCACAAAGCCAAAGATAGTTCCAGAATGATTTATGATTTTTATTCTTTTACCCGGGTACAAAATATGGAAGATATAAAGATGGAAGGACGTAATTCCCAATGACTCTTAGCTTACTTTTACTGAAGGTGGAGGAAGCTTTCTGAGCTCCCCAATCAACAAATGCAAAGGAAGAATTTCAAGAATGCCAAATAGTTGATAGATGTTTCTTCCAGGTATTTCTCTTCATATATTGGAGTGGTAGTAATAAATATAGGGACTGTCAGAAATGTGGGCCTTGGAACTCACTTCTAGAAAAGTGGAGGGCTTATTGTTGAATCATCTGCCATTTTTGCTGTTCTTTTGAAGCCTCCTACTTTAGTGGTTTTATTTTATTTTACTAATTTCTTTATTTAAGCATGCTGGTTGCAAAAATGTTTGTTGTTGGATTTCAGTCACCAAATGTATACCATCTTTCACCGGTGTAACTTTTCTGACACCAATGTTCTCCATTTCCCTCCTCCCCCAGCCCCTGCCTATCTTTGAGACAGGCATTTTACTTCTCTCTCTCTCTCTCTCTCTCTCTCTTATTGTCATAGTAGTTGTTTGTGCAATAATTCATCTAATTTTATTCACTGATATTTGTGGTAAGCTTCATATCATGAGCTGGTCCTTCTGATTCACATGTCTATTGTATGGTTGTTATAACTGAACTGTCTGTTATTTTTCTTAAATCCTGCAGACTATTTTGTGTCTGTCTCATTTCACTCAGCATAATAGAATCCATGTCTATCTACATATAGGCAAATTTTATGACTTCATTTTCCTAACAGCTGCATAGTATTCCACTGTGTAGATGTATCACAGTTTTTTTTAGCACTCATTTGTTGTTGAGCACCTGGGTTATTTCCATATTCTGTCTATGGTAAATAGCACTACAATGAACATAGGAGTACAGAGCACAGTTTTGTATTGTATTTTTGTGTTCCTAGGGTATATCCCTAGGAGTGGTAGCTGGATTATATGGGAGCTCAGTTTCCAGGTTTTTGAGGAATATCGATATTGTTTTCCAGAAAAGCTGAACTAGATGGCATTCCTACCAGCAGTGAATGAGGGTTTCTTTTTTCCTGAATCTACCTTTTGTTTTGTTTGTGTGTGTGTGTGTGTGTGTGTGTGATGTGTACCAGTCTCTGTGGTGTGAGATGATACCTCATTGTTGTTTTCATTTGGTGTTTTTATTATTTTTTTAGTTCTTAGCCCTTGACTCTTGCCAAGCATCTCAGATATTTTATCTTCTCTACATCTTTGTATCTAGTGATCTAGATTTTATATCTCTAAGTATATTTTAATTAGATCATAATGTCAGCTCAATGATTCATGCATACAATCCATTTTTAAATTTTTATTGATTTGCTATTACCTCTTCTGCAAGACAGCATTTTAGGGGTATCATTTTACACCTTGATAGAACTGGCATACCCATCACCAAGTTGAGGTGAACAAATTTATTTGTTCTACTTCTTTTTTTTAGAAAAAAAATTATTCAGTGGCCCTTGAATGGCTATCTTCTTTAAGCAGTGCTCAAATTTGCACTGAGGTTACTGTCACATACCCCCTACTCATCATCTCCTCCACTGCCCAGGATCATTTCAGAGTCCTGCAGGGGGCAGAATCATTGGTTTCCAGAAATGTGGTGGTTAAGGCCATCGCATTGTCAAAACTATGCCCACAGCCTATTCACCTAACCCCTTCCCTCTTCTAACTAGTGCCTTATTCAGTCTGAAAATAATAACAACTATTTATTATTATTATTAACCAGTTTGCTTTGGATGTTTCTATTCCACACATAAAAGTGTCTTTCTTTTCTTGTCCTATGATGCTTATCACAGTCACCATGAATTCCACCTATGTTGTTTTTAAATGACTGAGAAGTATTTCATTGAGTAAACCTCAGCTTCTTGATCCAGTCAATTGGTTGTTGGACATTTAGGTTGGATTCCATGAGTTGGCTCTGCACAATTCATCTTTGTAAGGGAAAAGAGCACACTGCTATGCAGTATTCCAACATATGAATAAAATGATAAAATACTAAAAAACATTGAGATTAGACCTCAAGGCTTTCCTACCAAAGGGGCAAATGGTGACACTAACAACTGGGCACTAATAGCTTCTCAGCATCCTAAGTCTCGAGATTTCTATGAGGAAGCCCGCTATGTGTGCAGAACTCAGCTTGAATTGTCTATAAAGGGCACATAGCAGATTTTTTTTTAAAACTTAGTCCAGGCCTGATCAGATGTTGGAAGTTGCAATATCTAATGCTGATTCTGGAGTGAATGTAGCCTTGGATATCACATGAGAGAATGAAGATGTTCTAATCACACTTCATCAAAATAATTTGTGAGGGGCTGGAGCTGTGGCTCAAGCTGTAGGGAGTTTGCCTTGCATGCGCTAACCTAGGATGGACTGTGGATCGATCCCCTGGCATCCTATATGGTCCTATAAGCCAGGAGTGATTTCTGAGCACATAGCCAGGAGTAATCCCTGAGTTGCACCGGGTATGCTGCCAACCCCCACAAATAAAAAGTTTGTGAACCCTATTTGAATTGTAGACATTGCCAATACCTGACCTGTGGGATAATATTCTTCCTCTGCAGAAGGAACCACCCTTGTCTTGTCTTTGTTCCCTTTAGTGCCTTCACTATTCTAATTTTTATTTCCTTCAATTTGTTATCCTGTATGCATCGGTGGACAAAAAACCTGCAGCCTTTTCTTTGAAGGAACAGAAGAAATAAACTTTTGACACTAGTTCTAGAACTCACAGTTACTTTAGATTATTTACCAAAAAAGTTTCATGTTGAAGCCAATTCAGCCTTTAATGTTTTATTAAATGCCATTTTGAGATTCCGGCTAAAGCAGTTAAGTGGACAGAGTTGCAGCTTCTGGAATTTGAAATGCACCTGACAGTTCATGCAAAGACATTGCATACAAGGGTTGCTAAAATTATTTTTTGGTTAAATGTCTTCAAGCAAGAGAGAAACTAAGTTGCATGTGATCACAATTCTAATAATCCCTAAAGTAGTGAAGAGAATGCATACGTTTCTCATGGAAATAAAGGGTAGGTAACAGGAATACTAAGTAGTGCTGTATTCAATATTAGATTTAGATATAACCTAGAAAAAAGAAAGAGGTAAAGGAGGGAAACCACTAGACTATAAATAGTTCACTTAAGGGCCATGAAAGAAACTATGTAAGAGACACGTAATTTTCCTTGCAGTTCCCAAAGAAGCTATTCTTCAGAGTGAATTTTGATGTTCTCCTTTAACAAGGTACTTTTGGCAAGTTCTAATTTTTCAGCTCCTCAGTGGCTGGGGAATTCAGTGGTTGTATGGTTAATACTCTCTGAACGTCTTCAGTGTCTTCTCAGCCTTAACATTGAAATTCTGTGTGCACTTTGACATACAAGCAGTCTTATTATCATTTGTAGGTCTTAACAATGGCAGCCAATTGAATAAGATAGATTCATTAGGTGGGTGCATAAGTCCATAGGAATATAAAGCCAGAATGAAGAATGAAGTTTCTGACAAGAACTGATGAATAATACCAGGCCAATTCTGTAAGAACCATTCTGATTCCACTGCTCCAGGCTGCCATAAACTTAGTAAAATTCATTTTTACTGTGACAAAGGTCACAGATACAAGTATAATACTTGTAAGTTAGAGTGACTTCATGCAAATTAAAAAGAATTTTAGTCACTATGAGTTACAATTGTACAATGCTGTCAATGGCAGGTTATCAGGCAGACAACAGTCCAACACCACACACCACCAACACACCAGAGTGTTTCCCTCCACTATTTTCTCAGCCTTGTCCTCCTACATTCCTTCTCCCCAGTCTCACACTGTTATGATAAGCTCTATTCTATAGATCTACCACTCCTTTCTACAGATCGATCACCCCATTCTATAGAGTTACTGTTCCTTTCTATAGATTTTGTAGATATATCACTTCATTCTATAAATCTATTGCTTCATTCTATAGAGCCACTGCTCTTTTCTATACATCTATTGCTCTATTCCATAGATCTGTCACTCCATTCTGTAGATCTACTGTTCCTTTCTACAGATCTATCGTCCATTTTCTAGATCTATCATTCCATTCTATAGATCTATTGCTCTGTTCTATAGATCTATTGCTCTGTTCTATAGATCTACTGCTCTGTTCTATAGATCGATCACTCCTTTCTGTACAATGATTGCTCCATTTTATAGATCTATTGTTTCTTTTGCTTTTGGCCATCTATTTAAAAAAATAGAAGTGATCATAATTTTTTATTTTTCCAATAGAATAACAATCAAAATTAGATTTCTATTTCTTTACAATAAATATCACAGTTAGTCTATTATGAGCTGTGAAAAAAAATGCTTTTATTTTGTTTCAGGATCAAAGTCAGGGTCATACACATGTAAGGCAATAGTGCGCTGATGTTGAGTTACTTTCCCTGTCAAAGAGACACTTATTTACATCAAGTTTTCGTTTGTTTTGGTTTAATGGTTTTTCAGTGATTGGTAATTATGGAACTATAGGTAAAACTATTCAAAAACCCATAAATTATCAACATTATTCTGCTTCAGTTTTATATTCTTCTACATTTATGTTCTTGCAATGATAATGAACACATTTTTAGGTCATTACATACTTTCCTAAATTTACCAGGTGGGAGCTTTTCAAGCCTTGCTAAGGAGTGAGAGTTTGAATTGTGTTGCTCACAGGTGATTGGGTATCACAGTCCATATATAGTATGGTGTCAGAAGTCCAAACAGCATATTTGGGGTATGTAGGCAGCAGTGAAAATTAAACTCATGGCCTCATATTTGCCAGACAAATAGTAGTAGCTATTGAGCCATCTTCTGAGCCCTAAATAGGCTTAAAAAGTTACCACTAGGGAGTATCTCATTTAGAAATTTTGCCCCAACATTTTAAAATGCATTTTAATAAAATTACTGTAGTTCACATATGTTTACAATAAAGTTCCATATATGACTTGATGTACATTACTACATCTCACCACCACCAAATTCCCACAACTCTTCACTACTGTCCTTTCTCATTTGTTTTGTGCAACACCTGGCTATTTTCAGGGGACCATACAGGGTGTGAGGGATTGAATATGGGTTGGCCAAGTGCAAGGCACATGTCTACTAGCTGTACTATTGCTTCATTCCCAACACTTCTGTCCTTGGGTTACTTCAAACACATTACTTCATTACCCACCATGACCTCTCCACTTTTTGGTATATGAGTTTTATAAACTGAGGCCAAGTGTTTGTTATTGTTTGGTATGATACGGCATTTCCTCATTTGGTTTTGTGTAATTTCTAGTGATGAGTTAGATCATCTGACATTTGCTCTTTTGCCATAACGTTTTTCCTCCTTAATTCATATTATAATACTGTGATTTTTCCAAGCTGGTCATAATACAGTCATTTAAGGCATTAAATGTTCAAACACCAATCTCACCACCAGTGTCCTCAATGTTCTGATCACCACCCTACCGTGCCTCCATTCAGGCAAAAACAAATTTATTTTCTATTGCTCATTACAACACAAAGGCAAATGGAATAATCAAAATTTAGACTGACAAAGGTCAATTTGAAGTGACTGCTCTACCTCTTTGTAGTGTTACTAAAGTCAGGGCATATGCATTTACCAGGCTGTGGTTGGTGTCATTTGAGCCTTCTGTGTTTCTGTTTAGGCTCACTGAGCATAAAAGATTTCGATAGAACTTTCCCCATCAGATTTCTCATAATACTACTAGGCCTGAGACTACAACAAAATATTAAGGTGTTGCACAGCTATACATGGCCATGTGGTTCAGGATTTATAGATCTAAAACAAATTTAATTGCTTGGAAGTCCATAAGATTAAGTTACAGAGCTGTACAGTTTCTGTCAGGGGTTGTAGGTTATGTCAAAACTTTTTATTGTGCTTCCCCCTATAAATATTAAGTTGGGACATCCCATCTGGCAGGGTAGCCATAGAGTGACTTTATTTTGAGGCTATCCCCAGTGATGCTCAAGTGAAAGTGATGTTGATAAGGTCATATCTCAAAATGTAGAAGTTGCTGGTGAGGTTGGATCCTGGGAGAATGCAGTACTCACCAAGAGGCATCTACCAATCACTTTGGGAGAGTAACTCTGTTTATTGTAGGTGGGAAAGGGATATTTATATTAAGGGAGAGTAGAGTGTGGATTCTTGTGTCAGCCAATCAGGTAGGATGTAAGAGGGGATTAAAACAGTGTGTATGCTTCCATGTTTAAGGAAGATAGAATAAGAAGATTAAGGAAAGCAGGTATGTGCTCTGCCTATTAAAACAGGGTGTGTGCTTAAGGTGCTACACTCCAAGGCTATTCCCATCACTGTGCTCAGACCTGGGTCTTGATGAAGATCAGAACATGCTCTTGACCAGTTGAACCATCTATCTGACCCCTCTAAATTTTGTACCATTTACTTGTGAATTCTCAGCAACCCAGAGAATGATCATGTTACCCAGGAAGATGACTTGTGATGACAAATGATAGCATATAGATAGGAACATGCAGACACCAGGAGTGAGAGCTAGCTCTGATAATTTATAGTGCTCTGATAATTTCCTAAGTCTGTGTCTCTGGCTCATTTCCATAACACCCTTTCCCCAGATGCAAATATTCATTTCCTGTCTCTAGTTGGCCTGGGAGTTGCAGGCCTCTAAAGCAAGGTTAGATCTGATACCCCACTCAGTCCTCTAGGGATCTAAAAAAAATGAGACACTTTCCATGCAATTTGTCCTGTTTCTTTGAACCTGTAAGAGCTATATTGTGACACTCATTATTTCCTCACATTATAAATATCTTACCTTAAAAGATTACTTATTGATGGGTTTTTTTCTTTACTGTCTTTTTGGTTTTGCAACATACATGTATTTGGTAAGTCATAATTAAGTAAGTCATGATTCAAGATTGTAAGATGCAGATCCTGTGAAAGCACTTGCTTTCATTTACCTCCAAATTGTAGTCCAGTGTTTGTTTTTCACTTCAACCATACATACTGGAATGCAGTAAAAGCTAATACAATTTGTACACTAAAACATGTGTATCTTTATTCTGAAGCATTCCATTTTTAGAACCAAAATAGAGCTTCAGATTTCTATGTAATATTTAAGGCACCAACAGTAAACTTTTACTTGATTGCTGCATTTATTAATCACTCTCAAATTACCTTTGACCTTCACACAGATATAAATTGAGTTGCTTTTGACTGTGTCTAACAACGATGCTGTTACTTCCTCAAGCATAATCCCTGGTAGTTCTTCTAAGCCCCAATGTTCACAAGTTTAGCAGAAACACACCTCTACAGTTTGGGCTATTTCTCTTTCTAGTCTGTGGATCTATCGCTGCTCACATCATTTTCATTATTGTATCCTTTGCATTTTCTTGGCACACACCAGCTGACTTTTTCTTTTACTACCTTCTGTGCACTGGGTACTCTGTGAATAGTGCCTATTCAAGCATTTATTGTTTAATGTTTTATAGTCCTTCTGAGACCTATAATCTCTCCTCATTATTTTTTCCTGTTCTTTTATCTCTTCAAATTATGAATTGCTTTATACTCTTGTGCCTTCTTTAATTATTTACACTTTGCACTGGGTGGGTTCTGGTACTTTCCAGAAGTTATTCACCTCTTGCAGCACGAAGTTTTGTTTCTTATATGTCCCAGGAGTCTTGCATCACTTTTTCTAATTGTGTTTGATCTTGGATTTGATTATAGACTGGACATAGGGCTGGGGATGTGACTCAGTAGTAGAGCACTTGCCTGGGTTCTAATGGCACTGTGGAAAAAAAAGGAGTAAGGAAGGTAGGAAAGAAGGAAGGAAGGATGGTTGAAGAAAGGAAGGAAGAAAGGAAGAAATAAGGAAGAAAGAGAAAGACAAATAAAGAGGAAGAAAGGTAAGAAATTAAAAGGAGCAGCAGAAGGAAGGAATGAGGGAGAGAGGAAAGATGTGAGGAAAGGAAGATGATGAGAAGAATGGATGGAAGGATGGAAAGTAGAGAGGAAGGAAGGAGGAAAGAGGAAGGATGTGAGGGAGGGAGTAAGGACTAAGAAAGGAGGGAAAGAAGGGAGGAAGGATTGAAGAGATGACAGAAGGAGGGAAGGAAGGAGAGATAGGAGGGTGGGAGGTAGGAAGGAAGGATGGAAGAAAGAGGAAGAGAGGAAAGAAGAAAAGAGGGAAGGAAGAATGGGAAAGAGGGAGGGAGGAAGGAAGAAATGGAGGAGGGAAGGAAGGAGGGAGAAAGGAAGGTGGGAAGGAAAGAGAAAAGAAAGAAAGAAAGAAAGAAGTGAGGGGGAAGAAGAAATGAAGAAAGGAATAAAAATATAGAAAAGAAGGGAGGCATGGAGTAAGAAAGGAAGGAAAATGAAGGAAGAGGAAAGAAATATTATCGCAGTTTAGATCTCAAAGATCAAGAGCATTTGTATGATGCTCTTTGAAAAATACACTGTTACTCCCTAGCTACTTTTTCTGCGTATTACTTAGGATTTGTTCCAGCTGCTTAGAACATAAAGCCCAAACTCCAAAAGTTTAAACCAAAGGAGATGCATTTTCTCTTTATGGAAAGAACCCCAGAGACAGGCAATGCAAGACTGGCAGAGTTTATCATAATCACCCTAGACTCTTTTTCTTGCCATCTTTTTCTGAGCCACACCTGGTGATGCCCAGGGGTCACTCTTGGCTTACTGCCTGCCTGTCAGTCTTGGTTGTGCTCAGGTGTAAAATTACCCCCCACCATGCCATATCTCCAAGCCCAGGTGTATGAGACTAAAGCAAAGTCTTGTATGAAATAATCCAGAGCAGGCTGAGAATGAAACACATGCAGTCTGGCAGTTTTCTATCTTGTATCTCTCAACCCAGTGGTCTGTCAAAACTGCTGTTTTTATTGAGTACAGAGACTACCCCTGAGTGGGGCAGTAAGGACATAGTAAGGGCAGATAGCTCTGGCTCTCCTGAGCCAGTCCCACCCAGGATTACAAGGAAGACAATCTCTGTATTGGATAAATCCAAGTTGTAAACAAACATACAAAGGAGCCATGGATGATCTTTGTTTTAGGGTAAAATAAGGTATAACTTAATACTTGGAACTTGTGGTGCCAGGGATTGAACCCAGTCCTCCTACATGTAAAAATATGTACTCAGCCCATTGAGGAATCTTTCTAGCTAAGAAGCAACTTTTTGCCCCAACTTTGCTTATTGGCTGGTATCTCAAAACACATCACATTTTAGGAAAAAAAAAAAAAAGAACAGTAAAAGACACTTCTTGGTTCAAATGACACTTCTAAAGTGCTCTCTCAAGGTTAAGCCAGTGACTTCCTGTTAAATCTCTGACATAGCTGACACATAGGTTTACTGTATACACTGTAAACATTATTGAGGTTAGTGAGGAAGGATTTGGAACTGTATATTGGACCTTCAGCCAGTCTACTTCTTGCTACTGAAGACTCAACTCTATTGTTTGGGCACCATACTTGAAACAGATTTTGCTGGAAGGGTTGACAGAACCCCTGGACTATGTCTGGAGGATGAATCACAACATCTCTGTCTGTCTGTCCATCTGCCTTCTTCTCTCTCAGAATTTCTTTTTTTTTTTTGTTTGTTTTTTTTTTGGTTTTTGGGCCACACCCGGTGACGCTCAGGGGTTACTCCTGGCTATTCGCTCAGAAGTCGCTCCTGGCAGGCACAGGGGACCATATGGGGAACCGGGGGATTGAACCGCGGTCCGTCCTAGGTTAGCGCAGGCACCTTACCTCCAGCGCCACTGCCCGGCCCTCTCTCTCAGAACTTCTAACATAGTTGGACTTTCCAGGCTTTAGTACACAGGCAATCTTCTTCATGGACTTGCACTAACATTGCCTCCTTTCCAAAAACTGATATCCCATCTCCAAGATAAAGTTCTGAGCTCTACTTGCTGGAAAATTCCACCCTATGAGAGTCAGCCCTCTTCTAAAGTAGTTGCCTATGCATTGAACTCAGCTTTGTAATGCTTCAACCTGGCTTCATGGCTTCAACTTTTCTGCTTAGAGTCAAGATCTTAGAATTTAAAAATTCTTTTTTTCTCCCAGTTCAGGTCTTAAGGTTTGAGTTGCTAGGTTTTCTCTGTCATGAATTTTAAACATCTTCTTAGGGGAAAATTTTTGCTTCAGTAAATTCAGTATATTCCTTTTACTTTTTCAAATGTAGCCACATAAGACAATATAAGCAGAAAGGATTTGCTGTTGCCAAAGCTACAAAGGATCCCAGGAAAGACTTAAACATAATATTTACTACATATATATATATGTTTATGTATATATATAAGTCATTTTTGTAACAATCCTCAGAATGAGGGAACTGAAAAGCCTGTATGGAGTACAGGTGGGGGTGGGTTGAAAGGGAGGGAGTTTTGGGACACTGGTGGCGGGAAAGTTGCATTAGTGAAGGGGGTATTTAAAAAAGAAGTTAAAGAAAAAATCAAAAAAGAAAAGAAAAAATAAGGCCTCCCAATTCTTATCACAGGCTGTGTTCTTTACACTGACTGTATAGAAAGAGGAGGTACAGTAAATGCACCCCATATATACCTCAACTCAGACCTTTGCCGGGTCTGTATTGTGAATCTGGGGACAAAAAATATTTACTACATAAATAACAGCAATATGTGTTGCAGGGATGAGTTCTGATACTTGTTCAAAGTTACATATTTTGAAGTCAAGTGAATTATTGCAGAAGTAAACTTGGATCATTCTAGGCCTAGAGAGTTTCTCCTTTCCTTCCTGCAAGCCAGAGGATCAATGCTATGTCACAGGCAAATCAATGTAGAGAAAAAGAAATGTTTGACAGGGAGTCCTCAGAGGTAAGGACTATGAAACAAGCCCTTGCAAATTTTAAGCAAGAAAACTTCAGGAAAAACCTAGAAAATAGAGGATGTGGCATTGGCTAGTAAGGAGCCTGCTACGTTGAATATTAAAGCAATAAAAATACTCTATATGGCTCTGTTATTAACCAACAAACCTACTCAGCATTGACCCCTTCCAGTGGTACACAGGGATTACTTTTGGATCTTAGCTCAGAGATAATTCCTGGTGGGGCTCAGTATTAGATAGAGTGTTAGGGATCAAATCTGGGTTGACCATGTGTAAAACAAGCATCCTACCCACTGATTTATCACTCTGGCCTCATCTCCGTCAGCTTACTTCACATCTTCAAAGATGAGAAATCCCTGTTAATGACCTTAAGGATCTTCTTAGAAGACATAGGAACATAAATTTCAAATGAATTAGAGTGTAATTGCTGTAAAAAAGAGTTAAGTGGGAAGTGCTGAATGAATTCATTTAATAAGCATTGATTGAAATAAGTACCTCCAAGCTCCTTCTGTCCCAGAGCCTAGGGTGACAGGCATTAGGGACAAAGACAGGAAGGAAACACAGACATGGTCTCTAAGATCCTTGAATTTCACTTCTAGTGATGAAGGAGGAGATTTGTTGGCAGGAAGAGAGACTGTTCAGAACAAACATTTATATCTATTGCAATGCTATGTCCACACATGTGGTTTTTATTTTGGAGGGGGCCACACCCAGTGACGCTCAGGGGTTATTCCTGGCTATGCACTCAGAAATCGCTCCTGGCTTGTTTATTTTGTATTTTTGGGGGTGACACACCTGGCAGTGCTCAGTGCTCACACCTGATTCTGAACTCAGGGATGATTCCAAGTGGGCTCAAGAAACCATATGGGATGCTGGAAATTCAACTTGGATTGGTTATATGATAGACAAGTGACTTACCTGCTGTATTATGGCTTTAGCCCTCATAATATATAGTATTTAAAACTGCCAATACTGGTTGTTTTTGCATTTCTAGATATATATCAATCTTATTGGTGGGTTGTCAATATTTTAAAAACAAGTGATAATTTCTAGTTTGACAAGGGCTTAACAAATTCCTGGGAAATATAATGAATGACAGTAGGGAATATAGGAAACTATTTTTTGAAGTTTCTTCCCATGAAGCAACACTGAGAACTCATATGAACTCATATAAGAGGGTTGCAACATGTGAGCATACAATTCTGGGTGTTCACAGTGAGAAAAAACTTTGTAATCTATTCTGGATCCTATTCCTCCCCTGTTACCTCTCCTTCTTCTCCTTTTTCTCCTCACTCTTCCACCCCTCTTTCTCACAGAAGACACATATCAAGTCTGCTAAACACAACTTGTGTTTTCTTTTAAGACCGAATCTTCTAAATTTCTCTTAGAATATGCAACTCCTCATGCTTACATTCTTCCCATACTTTGTAATTAAACATGCATTTGTTGAA
Organism: Crocidura indochinensis; assembly: GCA_004027635.1. NCBI lineage: Eukaryota > Metazoa > Chordata > Mammalia > Eulipotyphla > Soricidae > Crocidura > Crocidura indochinensis. The sequence goes on from PVKC010007635.1 coordinate 28,799, forward strand.
GACCTCAAATATCTTCCAATTGACATGAAATCTATAACATGGGTTTCTACTTGTTTACATGACAAAGAATGTTTCTAACCATGCTGGAAGATTTAAGCCAGACCTGGAAAAGAACTGAAGTTAGATCTAGGATAGCAGCACAGCAGAGAAGGCATTTGTCTTGCATGTTACCAAACTACTCCCAACACTCCTTATG